>CABHPQ010172417.1:0-53342 GCA_902168405.1 Peromyscus aztecus
GAGAAAGAAGTAAAGAAAGGTTTATAGATAAAAGTCCAGAGGCAAAAGATAGATGGGATAATTTAAGTTAAGAAAAGCTGGCAAGAAATAAGCCAAGCTAAGGCTGGGCATTTATAAGAAAGAAAAGGCCTCCATGTGTGATTTATTTGGGAGCTGGGTGGCAGGCCCCCAAAGAAGCCAAAAGAGTAAAAAGCAACCAACCACAGACTACCATGAGTACCTCATCCAGCATGCTTTATCCTGGGTCTCTTCCTCTGTGTTGTTCCTTCCTCCATCTTGGTTTCTGATGTCCCACCAAAAAGTCACAGACACCTGCCTACTCCCCCTAAAGACCTCAGCAAGACTGTCATTCCCAAGACTTAGACATTTTGGTATATGTGGGGGGGGGTGTGGGTGTGTGGGTGTGGGTGTGCACACACATGTCTGTATGTGTATAAGTGTGCAGGCCAGAGGCAGAGGTCAGGCATCTTCTCCAATCTCTCTCCTCCCTGTCTGAGACAGGGTCTCTCACTGACCTGGAACTCCTTAGTTTGGCTAGATAGGCTACCCAGCAAGCTACCCTGATTTGAACATTATGCTCCAGGCATCTTCCTGTCTCTGCCTCCCCAACAGTGGGACTGCAGGTACTTTCTGCCACACCTGGCTTTTACATGTGCTAAGGGGCTTGGAGGCAAGGCCTTGTGCTTCCATGGCAAGCGCTTTCTGACTGAGCACCTCCCCAGCCTAGAGACTTCAATATGTATTTCAAGGCAGCACTTGCAGACTGCGGTCTGCACAAATCTCAAGTTCCTCCTCTCCTGAGTCTGACAACACCCACAGCTGTGTAGCCCAGACTTGTTCTCTACCAGGAAAAGGAAACTCACTAGGACGAGACGGTGCCTCACACGGGGGTTTCCATCTTCGTAAGCCATCTCCATGAGTAAAATTAAAGGCAAACATCCATGGCCCTAAAGGATCAGTGGAAGGGCCTCCAGTGGAGGATGCTAAGCCAGCAGGGGGCAGGGTGGACCACTGTGCATCCCAGAGTCTGGGCTTTGGAGCAGCTCTTTGCTTCAGAAGCATCATATTATCATCTTCTCACATCTAGGAAAGAACAGTGAATGAACTTAGAGGAGAGATGAAATCTCATCCCTTCTATCACTAGGAGGGACCTGGAGGCAACAAGGTACATGAAACACTCCAGACACAGAAAGACAGGCCCAGGGTCGCCTCACAGTGCCTGGAATCTGAAGAAATTAGTGCTGAAGTCGCTGAGAGGTGAGCAATGGTTGCTAAATTCAGGTGGAGTCTGAGTGCTCAATAGGGTATAGAGTTCTAGTTAGACCAGAGCACAGTTCTGACCTGCTATTGGCCAGCAGGGGACTGTAAAGACAGTACTGCCCTATGCACTTTAAACACTCAACAAAAGAATGTTGAGTCTTCGCTGCTAAGAAACACTAAGTGTGATGAGTGTTTGAGGAATTTACTTGATTACCCTGATTTTAACAAAATATTTCTAATTTAGCCTTTGACAATTTTGCTACATATATATCATGTATCAAGTCACCACTTCCAGAACTCCCCCAGACCCTCCCAACAGTGTCCTCTTCTCTGTTTTGTTTGTTTTAATAATCCAAGGAATCAGGTTAGTGCTACCTCCAATCACACAGGCAACACCCCTGTGGAAAATTAGCCCTGCCCCCAGCAGCCATCAACTGCTAACAGCTCCCCCACTGGGGGTGGAGCCTCATGAGCCCCTCCCTGGTCCCTGCTGGAATGCTGGTTGGCTTGACCTCATGTAGGTCTTGTGCAGTTAACTACAGCTCCCAGGAGCCCACAGTGCTACAGCCTTGTCATGTCCAGAAGACAGAACTGTGCAGCTCCTTGCCGCTCCTCCAGCGACTGTGGGATAGCTTTCTGTAGGCTGTGAATATGTGTTGCTCTGATTGGTTGATAAATAAAGCTGCATTGGCCTATGGCAGGGCAGCTCAGAGGCAGGCAGGACACCCAAGCAGATATACAGAGAGAAGAAAGGAGAGGGGAGAGAGATGCCAGCTGCTGCCAAAGGAGCAGCAAGATGCCAGCAGACTGGTAAAGCCACGGCCATGTGGCAACTTATAGATGAATAGAAATGGGTTAAGTTATAAGAGCTAGCTAGCAAGAAGCCTGCCATAGGCCATGCAATTGGTAATTAATATAAGCCTCTGAATGGTTATTTTTGGGAAGTGGCTGCAGGACCATGGGGCCGGGCAGGACCAGCTACATCCAGCTCTTCTGTTCTTTCTGCCCTGTCTTCTCCTGTGCTCCCCAAGCCTTAGATGGGATTGACACAGATGTCCCACCTAGGGCTGGGCACTCGACAGTCACTTGTCCTCAGCACATAGACCGGTTCGTTAGGAGACTCTGTGTTGACCACTACCCCCTGTGGAAAGAAGCTTCTCTGGTCAAGGTTGAGTGCAGTGCTGATCCATGGGCATAAACGTGAATATTTAGGAGGTACTTTGACAATGTGTCTGTTCAACAGAACAGGAGTTGTCATCGCGTCCCTCCCCTGCCTCCCCTGCCCCCCTCAGGACCGGTGACATCCTCAGCCATGGGCTTCTGACCACGTTGACAGTACCAGGTCTGATTCCCTCCCATGGAGCAGACTTCAGATCCAACCAGAGAGCATCTGGAACTTGGTAAGTCACTTGTCCCTTACTGTGTGAGCTCCCTGACAGTCATGTCAGTGTTGTAGCATTCACTACGTCATGCGTTCGTGTATCGAAACATGACGTGGTACTTCGTCAATACTAATCATCTGTATGTGTCACTTGAAAGTTTTGGAAATCATTAGCAAAAGGGCAGGAGAGTTCTCTTTTCCCTGCTTTGTCGTGAGTAGGTAACAATCAGCCTTCACACTGACCCCAGTGAAACCCTGTAGTTTCAAATGCAGGGAGTCAGACTGTACCAGATCCCACCTCCAAGGAACAGCTGGCATGCCATCCAGGCCACGCCTGTATGGGCACCAAGGTTTCAGGGACTGCTGAGCTAAATCTAATGCCAATGCCTTGTACTGTAAACTGAGTCAAAAACCTGTGAGTGGTCCTAGGCCCTAGAGGGGACACCTACCCTACGGTCCCTGGCTTCCATGTTGCTCAGGTCTGGAGGACAGATTCTTGAGTATGGTGCTTGACACAGTCTTAGCTCAGTTACTGACTGCTGGTTGGATGCCTGGGTATGTGATCCTATCCACTCAAGATACACCATGGAGCACCTGCTGTGGCAAGGCCCTGTGCTGGGCACTGCATTTGCAGCAGGTGAAGAGAATGGACAGATGTCCCTGTCCTTGTGTGTATATGACAATGTGAGGGTGGGGGAAACCACAGCAATGAACAATTTCCGAATCCCAGTTAGTGGTCGGCGCTACAGAGAATGATGAAGCAGAACACGGAATTCCACAGGAGTGTGAACCAGAGACAGGGGTGTTGCAGCGTTAAAGAGGGCTCCAGGAACCGCCCCCCCCCAAGCAGACAGCTGAGCTCAGACTTGCATGAGCTGTGATGTGTGTGAATGGGGAATGAAGAGAGAAAGGATGTATTCGGTTCTTCCAGAAACTGTAACGAAACGTCACAGCCTGGTCAACTTAACCAACAGAAATCCGTTTCTCTAACTTCTGGAAGCTGGGCATCCAAGAAGGATGTCATCAGGTTGAGGTGTTCTCGGGGAGACCTCTTGTCTTATCCTGCAGGTGGCAGGCCCCCTCCTGTGCCCTCATGAGTCATCCTCACTTCTGTGCAGTCTGTGTCCTTCTGACCTCTTATGTGGGCACCAGTCGCTAGTGTCCACCCATGTGACTTCATTTTATCTTAATCATGCTTTGGAGTTTTCATTTTGTTTTGTTTTTGAGAGAAGATCTTGCTAGGTAGTCTAGATTGGCCTGGAACTCACTATCCAGGCTGGACTTGAACTCATGATCCCCCTGCCTCAGCCTCCTGTGCTGGTTTTACAGTACATGTCCACCATAGCTGATATCTTAGTCATCTCTTTCAGGCCATGTTTCAAAACACAGTCACATCCTGAGATGCTGGGGTTGGAACTCTAGTGTATAAATGTGAGTGGACAAAACTCCAATCTATAATAGCGAATGAATAAATGAGGGAGTGAATGAATGAACTACTATGCTACTTTTCTTCTGAGAGAGATTAGAGAAGTCAGGAAAATGTAGTCAGGAAAGGCAAGCAGTCACATCAGGAGAAAAGGCAAGGGCTTGACATGAGCGGTTGCTCAATTCCCTCTTGGCCAATTCCAAATGTTTTTTTCCCAGCTCTGGCTCTTAACTATTTCCGGAAACGGTTTTATTAACTCTGGCTTGCTGCAGTCTGCAGTAGAAAAACTCTAAACCTGGAGCCAGAAGACCTGGGTTCTGTTCTGCAGGATGACCTTGGGGAAGTCCCAGTGTGTGTGTGTGTGTGTGTGTGTGTGTTGGGCATAACATATGTGGAGGTCACAGGTCAACCTCAGGTGTTTTCACCAATTTCTGTCTACCTTATTTCTTCAGACAAGGTCTCTCACTGCCCAGCTAGACTGGCTGGATAGTGAGCTTCAGGAATCTTTCCATCTCTGCCTCCCCCACATGAGGATTGCAGGCATGCATGGCCACAGCAGGCCTTTTGTGTGGATGCTGGGGATCTGAACTCAGGTCTTTATGTTTGCATGGAAGGCATTTTACCAACTGAGCCATCCCCCAGTCCCTGGGATGTTTATGCTCCAAGAAGACAGTAGCATCTGTCCTGATCTGTCCTGTCTCCCTGTCACCTCCTCTATAGGCAGGGCGGGGGTGGTATTTAACGTCTTTGACCCTGAACCTTTATCTGGAAGACAGAGATTGTTACAGTTCATGTCTCAAGCACACACACACACACACACACACACACACACACACACCCCTGCTACCTGGCGTGCATAAGTGATCAGCCAGGTACCACCACTGTATGAACAAAGCACTGTGACATCTGTTCTCTAACTGAGACAAGCAAGAAGAGCAGACACAGAAACACTGAGTAGAAGCTTAAACTCTTCATACCCCATCCCTTCAAGTCTCAGGATCACAGAAATACTGTCATATAAATACTATCTCAGTTAATAATGTGCAGCTTTCTTTCTTTTAGAAAATGAGAAGCTGGTGCTGGAAAGATGGCTCCACAGTTAAGAGTTCAAACTGCTCTTTAGGGGACCCAAATTCAGTTCCCAGGACCCATGCCAACATCTCACACCACCTGTAATTCCAGTTCCAGAGAACACGATACCCTCTTCTGGCTTCTGTGGGTACCTCCACTCACATGTTCACAGCACCCCCCCCATACACACATAATTAAAGATGAATCTTTATCTTTCAGAAATGAAGGGAAATGAGAAATTGGAACTGGGTATGTAGCACATACCTGTAGTCTCAACACTTAGGGGACTGAGGCAGAAGGAATTTGAGTTCAAGGCCAGCCTGGTCTAGATGTAATAAGAACCCTGTCTCCAAGCAAACTAGAGAGAGAGAGAGAGAGAGAGAGAGAGAGAGAGAGAGAGAGAGAGAGAGACAGAGACAGAGAGAGAGACAGACAGAGGGAGAGAGACAGAGAAGAAGAAGAAGAGGAAGAGGAAGAAGAGAGGAAGAAGAGAGGAGAAGAGAGGAGAGGAGAGGAGAGGAGAGGAGAGGAGAGGAGAGGAGAGGAGAGGAGAGGAGAGGAGAGAAGAGGAGAGAAGAGAAGAGAAGAGAAGAGAAGAGAAGAGAAGAGAAGAGAAGAGAAGAGAAGAGAAGAGAAGATTAAAATTTTCTGCTGTTCTGGTAACATGGAGTTTACCATGGGATTGTTGATCCAGCTACTTGAAGCATGGTCCAGAGTATAGAAGAGTTCAGTGGATAAAGGCTTGCCATCCAGGCGTGAGGCCTACAGTTTGGATCCCCAGGATCCACAATAAATAGTAGAGTGGGCACAGTGGCCCATCTGTCATCACAGCACTCGGGCTGTAGAGACAGGAGGTCCTGGACAAGCTGGCTAATTAGAGTAACCAAACAGAAGTGCTCCTGGTACAGGGGAAGATCCTGCCTCAGTAAACAAAATGGAGCGCGATGGAGGAAAACACCAGATGTCAACCTCTGACCTCTGCACACATGTGCATACACCACAAACATACACACAAAAACTAAAAGGAAAAATATTAGTGACCCCAAAATGACCAACGCAAGTCATGCAGTCACCATACGTTCAGGAGTCAAAGTGTTACCGAAGCTGGAATTTTAGACAGACAAAAGGCTCCTGGACGCTCTGGGTGAATTTCAAAGTAAAATTAGTCCACAACAGGCATTTAAGAGAGAGCAAAAAGGCACTGCCCCACCCCCCACCCCCAACTCCCCGCCAGCCATCCGGCCCTTTTTGCAGGCAGGAAGTTCATCCCAGGGCCCTGGGACCTCTCCCAGGGGACACTTAACTCATCTGAGTCCCAACTCTGAGAGGAGCAGAGGCTTGTCCCATCCTCCCAGTCAGGGAGGGCCTTCCTGTTTATCTTTCCAGTGCATGAGATGTGAAACCAGAGCAGAAGCCAAGATGACCAGAGCTATCTCCTGGCGCCCATCCCATGCTAAGCATACAGAGAGTGGAGATTGACATTTAAATCGGTGGTTCTCCACCTTCCTAATGCTGTGATCCCTTAACACAGTTCCTTATGCTGTGGTGACTCCCAACCATAAAATTATTTTCATTGCTACTTCTTAACTCTAATTTTGGTACTGTTATGAATTATAATGTAAATCTCTGTGTGTTTTGATGGTCTTAGACGACCCTTGTGAAAAGGTCAGTCAACCTCCAAAGGGGTCACGACCCACAGGTTGAGGACATCTGATTTAAATGAAGCTTCTATCATGGTTCTGTTGCAGAGAGAACAACATGTGTGTGTGTGTGTGTGTGTGTGTGTGTGTGTGTGTGTGTGTTGTCTTTTAGACCCAGATCTATCCTGGCAAGATAGGTTGTTCTGCAGGTTTTCATTTGGCACTGGTGTGGTGGCCAGCAGATGAGGAAGTTGGTCACTAGGAACTGGTAGAGGTCAGAATTGAAAGGGAAAGAGGACACAGCCACCTTGAAAAGTAGTTTGGCGGTGTCCGGTAGAGCTGAATGCAACTCTAGGCCGGTGTTTCTCCGTCCCTCTTATTTTCTTCATTTCACTGGGTTTTGACACAGGTCTTTCTCTGCAGGCCAAGCTGATCTCAAACTCCTGATCCCTCGGCCTTCCTCCCAAGAGCTGGACTGACAAGCAGATGCCCTCACACCCACCATCTCCACTGCTCAAATACAACCTGAGCTCCTTAGTCCGATCCATAGCAAAGTTGTGCACTTCAGCATGGCTAACACCCAGAGAAAGCCCTTTCTCTGCTTTGGGGGTTCCCCGTTCTGTGGGATGTTGGACAGCATCCCTGGACTTACTGTGTCACACCACTCCTAGGAAGACTTGGACATACTTACCCCAAAGATGAACCGAAGCGAGACCAAAGCAAGGACCACTAAAGTCCAACTTGTTAACCGTGAGTTATTGGAGTTACTTTAAGAAGGAGAGTGAGGCATTACTCACAAGAGCAGAAATGACTTAAAGACAGACTGCATCACCAAAGCCCACACCAACATGGGTGATAACCCACAAAAGTTGGAAACCTGGAGCATACTGCAAAACTTGGAGCCAGCTCCACAGGTTGGAGAGTCTCCTCTCTTGAGCAGTATTTACTGTTTATATTACCTTAGGAATGGAAGGGCCTCATGGATTTGGTAAGTTTTAGGGACTTCCTGAGACTTTTGAGTTGCTTACTATCAGACTCTTAACGAGACTCCCTTTAGAGCTTTTTGAGCCTTAGTGAACTTCCCTCCAGGATAGAATACTTCATTTCAGAGAAAACTGCTACACAACAGTCTCCACCTGATAGATGGCAATAGAATTCCCCCCTATCCCCATCCCACACAGACATTGCCATGTGACAGCACTGCTATACCTCACAGACATACCATTTACTCGGTGTAACACAGGTTGTGCAGTTTTGTTATTTATATGAAGCCGTGTGGATTGGAAAAGGTAGAGACTGAAAGGGGGGCTTCTATGGTGAGGGAAGTGTTGGCTGCTGGGTTCAACTTGTAATGGTTATTCAAGCAGTTTTTCCTCAGCACTGTGTACTTTACTGTAATTATGTTAGAATTTAATGATATGCTAGAAATGAGGTGCGTCTGGAAGGGTTGCTATGCAAAGCCCTCCAGGGTACAAGGTGTCTTAGTTACTGCTCCAGTGCTATGACAAAACACCATAGCCAAGGCAACTTCCAACAGAAAGGACTTTAACTGGACTTATGGTTTCAGAAGGTTAGAGTCCACTATGGTAGAGCAAAGGCATGGTGGCCGGAACAGCTGAAAATTCACATCTTGATCCACAAGTCGGAGGCAGATGGACTTTTGAAACCTCAAAACCCACCCCTGTGACACGCCTCCTCCAACAAAGCTACACCTCCTAGTCTTTCCCCAAAAGTTGCATCAGGTGGCACTAAGTATTCAAACATATGAGCCTATGGGAAGCATTCTTATTCAAACCACCACACCAGGTAAGTGGGAGGAAAAAGCATGCCATAGTGGATCTTTGCATAATGGATCCATGACATACAGGGACGTGAATGAATATTGCTGTCCAAGTGTGAATTATTCTTGCTGTATACTGCCCTTGCCCTTCATGAATCATATTAAAGCTGTGCAGATCTAACAACTGAGTACATCTGACACTCTCCCCTGGGGCTGTGCCCCAAGAAAACATCTACCCATCACTTCTAGAGTATGCTCACTGCAGCCTTTGCTCAGAGGTTATAGTGGTTTGAATAAGAATGTCCCCCATAGGCTCATAGATTTGAATGCTTAGTCATCAGGGAGTGGACTTGAGAAGCAATAGGAGATGTGGCCTTGTTGGAGGAAGTGTGTCACTGGGGGTGGGCTTTGAGGATTCAAAAGCTCAAGCCAGGCCCAGCATCTGGTTCTTCCGGCTGCCTACAGGTCTGGATGTACTTCTCAGTTACTTCTCCAGCACCATGTCTGCCTGCATGCCACCATGTCCCACCATGATGATAATGAACTAAACCTCTGAAACTATAAGCCAGCTCCAGTTAAATGTTTTACTTTATAAGAGTTGCCGTGGTCATTGCTCTTCACAGTGACAGAAACCCTAACTAAGACAGAAGGCGTGTCCCTGAAGAAGACAGCACAATGCTGGCCTGCCCCTTGTACTCTTACTTCACTTCCTCCTTCCACAAGCAGCTCTGCTCTATCCCAGGCTCCCACCACTATGATGTACCCCATAACCAGGACCTAGAAACAATGGCGCCATCAACCATGGATTGAGACCATGAACCAAATCAACCCTTCCTCCTCCTCCTAAGTTATCTCAGAGATGGAAGCCACTGGTCAACTCCTTGTTAACTAATTTCCTCAACTGAGTGACAAGGACACTGAATACGCCAGCCCTGCGTGGTGCTCAGAGCATCACGCCCCTCCTTGATGAAGAGCATGTGGCCTCAGCAAAGGCCACTCCAGGCCTGGCTCTGCTGCTTTCCAGCTCTGTGAGTTGGAGCCAGTTACTTTACTTTCCTGAGCTACTTCCTCTTCTGTCCATCAGCTTCCCATTGCTGTGACAAATACTCTATACAATCAGCTCATAGAGGGCAAGGGTTTGTTCTGGCTCACAGTTGGAGGCTTCAGCCTGTCATGAGAGTGTGTTGTGGTGTAAAATCACTCACCTCATGACTGCAACTCAAAAAGAGAGAGAAGGTGACACCCCAGTGACCTGAAGACCTCCCACTAAACTCCACCTCTTAAAGGCCTCACCACTTGCCATAATGCCTCTCTGGGAAGCATACCTTCAACATATGGCCATGGGGGACACTCAACATGGGAAGTATAATAGTCCCTGTACTGGGGTGTGCCCAAGTCTGAGTTAGTCAGTCTATGGAGTGACGGCTGGTAGGCAGGGAGTGTCCAGGCAACAGGCATATTATTAGTCACTCCAGAGACAGGATCTGGGCCCAAGCCCAGTGATTCCTCCCCAGGGGCATATAGAGGCTCTGGGCCAAGTCCTTTCCAACCAGGCTGATGTCAAGAGCTAAATTGGAAGGCTGCATCCTGCCATTGTCCCCATACCACAGTCCCAAGGCAAAGAGATGATGTCATGAAAATGGCCTGTTTTATTCTGAAGCCACAGGCAGAGTTGGGTGGAGAAGAGCCCTTCTAGGGAGTCTTTTCTCCCTTACTCTGGTGCCAAATGAGAAAGTTCTGCCTTAAAACTTTAGAGGGTATCTAATGCTCTCCATTTCCTGCTATATGCCTCTGCATTCTTCAGACTTCTACAATCCCAAACAATAAGAACACTATTTCCATCATGAAAAAATCCACCCTGCACTGACTGGCATTCCTCTAGATACCTGGGGTCAGTTTCTGACTTACCTGGACCCCCTGGTCCTTGGCTTGGCATTCTGATAACCATCCAGCAGAATCAGGAGGATCTCCTGAGTTTCCGTCATCTGCAGACACTGAGAAGACAGAGGAACTAACACCAGCCTTCAAGTGAGTCTCAGATCTGAAGTACTTAGGGTAATGCTTGTCTTGGTGTGACAAAAAGCTGACGAAAGTAACTTAGGAAGAAAGGGCTTCTTTTGGCTCACAGTTGGAGGGGACTGTCTGCTCCTTCATAGCAGGGAAGTCAATGGGAGCTTGAGGCTACAGCTTTCATTGTGTGGACAGTCAGGAAGCAGAGAGCTATGAATGCTGATGCTCAGCTTGTTTTTTCCCTTTCACTCAGCTCAGGACCCCAGCCCATGGGAGAGCACTGCCCACATTTGCATTGGGTCTTCCCACCTCATTAACCCTAATCCAGACCTGCCCAGAGATTTGTTTCCATGGTGATTTTAAATCTCATCAAGTTGTCAATCAAGATTAGCCATTACACTGGATATATGAAAAATCCCCCTGGGGCTGGAGAGATGGCTCAGCAGTTAAGAGCACTGACTGCTCTTCCAGAGGACCCAGGTTTAATTTCCAGCACCCACATGGTAGCTAACAAGTATCTGAAACTCCAGTTGCAGGGGATCCAACCCCCTCTCAGGCCTCTGTGAGCATCAGCCACATAAGTGGTATTCAGACATACATGCAGACCAAATAAATATTCATACATATAAATAAAATTAAAATAAAAAATACTTGGAACACCATGGACAGACTGAGACCTGTAGGTGACTTTGGCCAAAGCCACTGACCACAGTCAAATGTGTCTGGGTGTCAGGGCAGTAGCTAAAGGACTAGTCGCTGGTGGGAGGCCACGGGAGTCAGCGTTTGAGAGCAGAGAGTGGGTGTGTCCTGCCTAGAGCGGCTGATTCTGAGATCAATCCACCAGCAGGGCTCTGCTGTCATCCAGACCTTCCTGTTTTGATTTCCAGCCGGTACCTCTCTTCTCCTTTGCAGCTCCCAGGCGTCTTCCCACAGCAGCTTCTCCATGGACGAGTCAGGCTCTGGTCCTGATACATGTTAGACCTACCTGGAGCTTTAACAAACCCTGGTGCTCAGGTCCAGCCCTGACCAATGGAGCTCAGGCACCACGTGTGTGTGTGTGTGTGTGTGTGTGTGTGTGTGTGTGTGTGTATCTTAAGATATCTTGAGGCTGGAGACTGTGGAAGAGCACTCATCTAGCATGCAGGCCCTGGCTCTGATCCCCAACACTACAAGTTAATTAATTAAAAAACTTTTTAATCTTACTAAATGTTTCAGTCTGTGCTCAGTTTCTACAATAAAATATTTGAGATGGAATACTTTAAAAAAGTACCAGGAGACTGGCAATATGACTCAAAGGTAAAATGCTTCTGAGAAAGCACAAAAACCTGAGTTCAGATCCCCAGCACCAACAGAAGGCTGGGCATGTAGTGTGTGTCTGTAATATCAGCACTGGAGATGCAGAAACAGGCAGATCTCTGGAACTCCTTGGTCAACCAGACTAACTGAATAAAACTGGAGCCATCTAGTGAAGTCCTAACACACACACAAGTATACACACACACACACACACACACACACACACACACGCGCGCGCGCGCGCGCGCGTGCGCATGCACATAAATATATACACAGAGATGCATACACACAGATATATACATATATACAAACATATATCTATACATACAAGTACAGACACATACAGAAACACAAACACACCCACACCTGCACATGTATGTGTACACACACCCATACATTAATACTGAATGGGCACTTGCGGCCCATTCTTTCCTGGGGCACTGTGGATTTCTCCTATGTCAGGACTTTTGATAAAGGGTGGTCAACAGGAAGCACCAAATCAGGGGATTCTCTGCCACTCAGGAACACATGCTGAGCTCATCTGTAGTTGGTGGTTTCCTCCACATTAGGGAAGTGAACAGAGGTGCCCAGGCCTCAGATCTTACATCACGGGTAGCAATACTGCCTGGCCCAGCTTGGTCACCATGCAGAACCATGAGAGAGGCCATCATGGTGGTGGTGGTGGTGGTGGTGGTAGCGTCAGTAGCGATAGTGTTATGTGCTTGTGTGTGTGTGTGTGTGTGTGTGTGTGTGTGTCTGTGTCTGTGTCTGTGTCTGTGTCTGTGTGTCTGTGTATGCACATAGAGGCAGAGGTCAACCTCAGATTACATTCCTCAGGAGTGGTCCACCTCGTTTACTGAGAGAGGGTCTCTGAGTGAGCTGGGGTTATGAGCATGCGTTGTAATTCATTGGAATTACAAGCATTACCACACCCGGGTCTTACATGGGTTCTGGGGAAACTCCGGTCCTCATGCTTTATCGACTTCAGCATCTTCCCAGCCCCTACAGTGGGTTTGAGCAGCTAAATTTTTAAGGTGTTTTGTTACAAACCTATAAGTAGCAGACACCTCACAGAACACTGGAAGAAGGATCAGTAGGAACTTTTCCTGTTGAGAGGCAAAAAATACATAATTTAGGTTTCAAAAGTCATAAATAATAAAGTCACTGGCCACACATTCAGATCAGTTTTTGTAGTGCCAAAAGCAGCCACAAATGTGACGTTATGGAACAAGTGTTTCAATAAAACTTTATTTACAGTGACTGGCAGGCCAACTTTTGCCCTCCCTAGAATAGTTGGTGAGTATGTGTGATGTGCATGCATACACATGAGCCTGTACACAAGCATCTCCATGGGAAACATGTATATGAATGTGTCAATGTGTCCCTCTCTGGGTTCTGTAATGAAAAGCAACAAGCTTCACCCAGGCAATGTTTCAACACAGTGACCTGACGACTTCCTGCTTTTGTAGCAAGGAGAAAGGGAGGCATCAGAGCAAGCTAAGAGAAGAGCCAGCTGCTGTGTCCTTGTTTGCCTCTGGGTTAAGTCTGGAGGGAAAGAAGGCCAGTGGCTGGGCTACTGTAGGACTAACCACCCACGCTTTCCCATCTGCTAAAAGAGAAATGAAGTCACCCTGGGGGTGGGGGTAGTGAGAAGAAGCTGTAAAAATTAAAAAGGAACTAGGGATCTTTTAAGGAGAGACTTGGGGGAAGGCTGTACACCCTTCCTGCAGGGTGCTTGTGGACACCGCCTGCCTGGTTCATTTTGATCCCCCCTCCCCTGTCCCCCATCCCCTGGGACTCTCAAGGGGTAATTTCCTGCCTGAGTCACTTCTTTGACTGAGTTTAACGGGCCAGGAATATAGGGGCTGCCAAATGTTCTTTATAGATTCTGCAGATGTGGGTTCAAAACCCTGTGTGTACTTCCTGGGGGCTTATGACCTCATTCTGCTGAGCAAAGGGCTCCACATCTGTAAAGTGCTGCGGCTCCTAGAACCATCTCCTGGAACTGTTTCAGTAATGAGAATCGTGTATGTTGAATGTTTGGCACGGAGCTTTGTACTCAGAAAGGGTTCCCCAAGATGGCACCCTAAGACAGACCTTCAAGGTGCTTCTGGGACTCCAGATTCTAGAGATGCTGTCCCTAATACCCCTGGGCTATGCTAGGCTCCCTCACTTATGATGTCAGAGGAACCGGCTCCTTTGCCTCGAAGCAGGCACCTTTATTGGCTCGTGTGTCTGACAACCATCTCTCTCCTCTAGCTTGCTGTAAGCTCCAGGCACAGGAGGCTCTGTCTGCTAACGATTCCATCCCCAACCTCCGCACAGGGCCAGCACATAGTTGACCTTTGATATGTACTTCCTAGCTCCCAAAGAGATCCTCTAATCCATGGTTCTCAACCTTCCTAATGCTGCAACCCTTTCAGACAGTTTCTCATGTTGTGGTGACCCCCAACTATAAAATTATTTCCATTGCTACTTCATAACTGTAATTTTGCTGCTGTTATGGATCCTAATGTAAATATTTGTGTTTTCCAATGGTCTTAGGTGACCTCCGTGAAAGGGTCATTCGACCCACAGAGGGGTCATGATCCACAGAACTTCCCGAATGGGAGGCGTCCTGATGCGTCAGTTAGCTTAGGTTAGATCAGGCCATGCTGCAGGAACAAGGAACCCCAGCATTTAGCTTCAGAAGCCTGACATCACAAAAGCCCATAGACAGATTTCTCTTTGGGCTGCCAGCTCACAAAAAAACCCCAGCATGGACACTTATTAATTTTGGAAGCTCAGCCAACAGCTTAGGCTTGTCCCACTAGCTTGTATAACTTAAATTAACCCATTTCTATACATCTATGTGCTGCCACGTGACTCATGGCTTTTACCTCTACTCCTGCATGTCTTGCTCTTTCTGAGTTCCGCTGGAGACTCTCCCTTTCTTCTTCCCAGAACTCTCTCTGTCCAGAAGTCCCAGCTATACCTCCTGCCTACCTATTGGCCATCTAGCTTTTTACTAAACCAGTCACAGTGACACATCTTTTACACAGTGTAATCAAATATCTTGCAACAAAGGCTGACTTCTCAATCATCTAGATATAATTCCGGTGTCCCTTATGGGCAGTAATTATGTGTTAATGACTCAGTTGCAATTTGGGATGCTGTCATTGTAACCGGTCACTTTTATTGTCCCTGCAGGACCATGCCCAAGTCTCTTCTGCTCCCTGCCCATTGGACACAACTGGTCCCTTGGCCCTGTGCACCTTCAGGAGGATCAGGAAGTAGAGGGTGGCTCAGAGCTAGTGAGCATGTGGAAGTGCGTCTGCATGTAGAGGGCTCAGACTCCAGGACTGGTTTCATGTGTCTGTGAATACGAAGAGGAAGTCCTGATGCTCGCTGAAGACCTGAAAGTACAGATCACTACTAATGAGACGGCTTCTGAAAACCAGGTCAAATTGCACCGCAGAATCCTTGTATGATCAGCTCTAAGACCCACTCCAAGAACCAAAACTGTAGGTGCCTGGGCCCTCTGTATATAATGGTAGAAAAAAAATGGACACTGTAGCTGGCTCCTGTAATCCTGGCACCCGGGAGACCAAATTCCATCCAGGTGAGCTGGAGCTACAGAGTGAGATTCTGTCTCCAAACCTTTGAAAGTCTCCTATGATCTTTAAATCCATGTGTGCCATGGCACATGTAGAGGTCAGAGAACAACGTTCAGAAGACAGCTCCTTCTGGGTACCAGGGATGAGCTCAGCTTGGCCAACTAAGCATCTTTATCATGTGAGCCATGTAGCCAGCCCCAGATGTAGTTTTTTAAATGTATTATTATTGTGTGTGTGATGTGTGCATGTATGTATGTCTGTGGGTATGAACATGCCACAGTGTGTATGTGAAGATCAGAGGGCAACTCTTGGGAGTCAGTTCCCATCAGACTTTCTGGGCAAGTGTTTTTACCTGCTGAGCCATCTTGTTGGCCTCCGGACCCAGTTGCTGTCTTTCCCCTGAATCTTTGATCCATGGTTGGTTGAAACCACAGATATGCAAGCCGTGGATATGGAAAGTTGCCTTTATCCATGTGACATCTGAGACATGTGAGGCAGAGTCTTCAGTCTGCAGTTTCTTGCCTTGTGGATCTGGAAGGCCGCTCATCCCCAGCACCACGGCCATTTGTCTCCACAGTTGAAATGTTTGAACACTTTCATTTTAATAAGGTATTGACAGCCACTCATTAGAGGCCTAGTGCCTAATTTGAAGTAACCGATGATTACATAAACCATGAAGACAAGAATCTCTGAAGAGATTAGCTCCTTAAAAGCTTTCTGTCGGGTGTGGAAGGCAGAGGGACTCTTTGGGTCTTTCTTCCTGGCTTCAATGGAAGGTGACTCAATGGACTTGAATTTCTTCTTCAGGGCCAGTTCAGAGTCACTGTACCGAAAGAAGGTTCGAGGAAGAAACTGAGGCACATGGTGGCTAGGAGCTGGGCAGCCAGTTCTGTTGTTGAAGTGTTTGCCTTGGATTCAGGAGAACCTGAGTGCTGTCACCAGGACCCATGTTAAAAAGCCATATGTGGTGGCACATGCTTGTAATATCAATACTGGGGAGGTAGAGAGAGGCAGATTCTAGGGGCTAGGTGGCCAGTCAGCCTAGCTAACTTGGTGAGTTCCAGACCATTGGGAAACTATGTTTAAAACAAAACAAAAACAAACAAAAAAACCCCCAAAAACCAAAAACCAAACAGACAGACAAACAAACCAAAATCCAAAAGCAAACCAAACAAAAATCATGTGGTGGAGAGAGTTTGAAAACTTTATATCTAAGGTTCATTTCTGGCTGCCACATGCACTTGCACACTCATGCACACATGTGTGGATAAAGCCATTGGGTGTTCATGGAAGGAGCCAACATTCTGTGAAGACAGGCTATAGCTATTGCACTTGGATCTTAAATGTCTCACCCTGAAGACCATGTGTCCAAGGCTGGGTTCCCAGTCCATGGTGCCATTGGAGGGAGGCAGACATTGAAGCTTCAGGCGGTTAGTGGGAGGGAGTTAGGTCATTGGTGGGGGGAGCATACCACTGAAGGGACTCTTAACCCTATCTCTTCCTTGATGTTCCCCAGTGGTAATGAGGTCAGGATCAATGGGGCCAACTGCCCATGGGCTGAACCCTCTAAAACTGTCCAAATAAACCATTCCTTCTTGATTACATCTGGTGTTTTGTCGGTGGCAGAAAGCAGTAGCGTCTGGCTCTCTCCTGGATGGTAGATTATAGAAGGAGGGTAGTGTCTTTCTGATATAGACGCTTTTCTCTGTTTCATTGTGACTCTGACACCTTGACAAAAATTGTCTCTGTCTTCCTGAGGTTAGAGAAAGGGAAAGTGCCTGCAAAGTTAAGCCCCATGCCTGCTCAGAAATGATGCTAAGCCCATGTCTCTCAACCAAAGATTCCTGTCCATTATCACCACTGCTGCTACCCTTCACCTATCTGTCTCTGCCAGGAAGCAGATGTGACAAACACCAACTGGTTCCATAGGACCTGCCGTAGACATCACAGGCAGAAGGTTCTAGAAGGGTCAACAGACAGAAGCCAGTGATTAATAACCCTAGTAAATTCATTCACAGAGTTCTAAAAAGGGTCCTTGCTTAGGCTGCAAGCCCTGAGGTTCTGATCTTACTGGTGTAGGCTGGGACCCCAAGCTTGAGTATCTTGGCAAAGTCCCTGCTGTGTCCTAAGAAGGCCAGGACGGAGAGAATAGAGAACCTGAGCCTTGCACCTGGAACTCTAGCAAGGACAACTGGAGGGCATTTGGTAAGAATATGAGACACTGTGGAAGTGGGTGAACCTCTTACTGGATAGACCTCATTTCTAGGGACAGCTACAGCGAATGTTCAGAACTTCAGAGTCAGTCCTGGTCCCACCTGGAAGGAAATTTGGTGATGGAGAGACATGGGCTGAGGGCTTGAGGGGGACCCCCTCTTGTAAGCTGACCTTTTGCTGTTTCGAAACTCGGGTGTGCAGATCCTAAGGGCAGACCCCTATCATCTGACTCACACTTGTTGGTGTTCATTCATTGTTCCCAGCGCCGCTATCAAGGGATGGGTTTTCACTCTCATGTTGAATATGGGGCGGGAGTGATACTTTTTGAAAAAATTAACGAAATCATAATCATAATCATCACCATCATCATTGTCATGAGTGGACAGTGACCCTGAGACCAGACACATCTGTGTATTTATTGCATGTTAACTCGGGACAGTCTAAATCAAGTAGATATGAAATGGTGACTTCCTCTACTGCTTCCTTTTCTGATAGACCCTTCTGGAATTTGTTTCTAGGGCTGACTTGTTTAGTGGCAGATTCTGTGGGTGGCTTATTTATCCACGGACACCCACCCATTTGCCCTTCCCAGCTTCCCGTGTAAATAGGTCATGTGATCGGACTCTATCCAATCGGAAGCGAGAAGTCCGTTGCTTTCCAGAGTCAGGTCTCTCTCCTCTCTCTGAGCAAGTTAGCTGTAGGAAAAGAAAGGGGTCACCGCGGAATCTTGACATACACTGCATCAAGATAAAAGCACAGCCACCTGGAAAGCCAAAGCAAAAGATGCACGGATCCTGAATCATCCCTCAACTGTGGGACCCTTACATCCAGGCTTTTAGAAGAGGGTGTGGTTTCCAGTCATTATTTGTTGATGTCACTGTGGGTCAGGCTTTTATAAACTGTGTTCCTAACGAGTGCCTTTTCCTCCATGTCCTTCTGGAATGGCTTGGATCTTAGTGTCTCCCTAAGTCCCTACAGTAGAGGCTTGGTCCTCAGGCTGTGGTGCTATCAGGAGATAGCAGAGCCTTTGGGAGTTGGGCCACAGAGGAAGGAGGCCCGGTCATTGAGAGCAGGCGCTGGAGCTCCCAGCTCCTTCCTCTCGTTGCTTCCTGGTGACTGAAGTGATCAGTTTTCCTCCGCCACACGGTTCCCTCACTGGTGGTGCTTGATGTCATCTTCTGCAGCTAGCTCAACCTCCTTGGCTTGGCTAATGCCTACCTGTCTTTAGATCTCTACTTAGAAGCCACCTCCTCCAAGCAGCCCTCCTGGAAATCCCTATGTTCTAGGAGGCTTCTCTCTTGTGAGTTTCATTGCCTTCCCTGCCCAGTACCCTAGTCCCCAACAGCCCGTCTATAAACTTGGAAGAGGCGGTGTGTGTCTTTGCCTGCTCAGTGCTGTTTTCAGTGCCCTGGGATATTACTACTTTAATTGAAAACCAAGTGAAACACACTCATCAGCTTTCCCGGAGGCTTAAGAACTGATGCTTAGTCAGCGGCAGCTGCAGCTTTCCTTCAGGCCTAGCTGGCTGAGATGTAGACCACCCAACAGTCTCCAAGAATCCATCTCAGGCTAAGCCGGCTGATTTTCAATGTTAGCAGTTAACCATGTCAAGAGGGCCCCAGGCCCAGGCAGTGCCTAAGCGAAATGTTTGAACTATGAATTAGCCACAGGCCAATACTTGAATTGTGTTGGAAGAGGGATGGTGGGGGCAGAGAGGAGGGGCAGGGCAGAGAGTTCTAGGCAGGGAAAGAAAGGAAGACAGAATTCCAGGCTGCACACCTGCAGGGCATCTTCTCCCACCTGGGCAAACAGTCCTTTCCAGTAGGATCAAGAGACAGAGTTCCAGAAAAGCCTCTGAGGTGGGCTGGAGAGATGGCTCAGCTGGTAAAGTGACTGCCACCCAAGCAGGAGGGCCTGAGTTTATAACACCCAGAACCATTCCCCTCACACACTCAGAGAGAGAGAGAGAGAGAGAGAGAGAGAGAGAGAGAGAGAGAGATGTGACAATGCACAATTGTGACCCAGCACTGGGAAGGTGTAGACAGATCCCTGAGGTTCACTGATCAGCTAGTGAGTTTTAGCTTGGTGAGTTCTGGAACAGTGGGAGACCCTGCTTCAAAACAAACAAACAAACAAACAAACAAACAAAAGTGGAAAGTGACTGAAGACACTCAGCATTGACCTCTGGCCTCCATATATGCACACAGGAGAGTGCAGTCACACCTGCACACACAAGGGAAGTGGGCAGCTCACATGAGCACACACACACACACACACACACACACACACAGGATTGGGGGGAAGCAGAGGGAGGGGCAACTGACGGAAAGTAACTGAGGTTTGTGCAAAGAAGTTCAATCCAGTGCAGGCACAGGCACCAGCACCCTCCCCCCTGGGGTCCCCAAAGCCCACACACGTAGTCCAGCAGTTTCCACAAGTCCCTTTATTGATACAGCAAAATGGGAAAGAACAAGGTCCTCTAGTGACCCACAGGATCGAAAGTGCAAATTTACTCCAACTTCGAATGAAGATGAGCATGAGAGGCCTTGGCCGCTGGGACCATGGACACTGCGTGATTAAGACATCCTTAATCATACAGCTATGATAGCAGCCAGCCAGCTCTGGTGAACTCTTTGGTCCTTTTTATTGGAACAAACTTAGGCTGTAACTGAGACCCTCAAACTGTATCCCGAGGTGCAGTCTGGGGTCAGAAGGCACGTTTAAAAACATCCAGTGCTGGAATGCTTCAAGTCAAGTGACCGAGTAAAGGCAACTTTTTCTTTGGCAAAAGGTGCTAAAATATTCCTGAATATCCAATACTTCCAGAACCAGATTCCATATCAGTTAGCTGCAGGTCTTATTCTAATTTCTCTGTGTACATGATCTGGAATTTGCCACCCTCTCTTGACTTACACTAGCATTATTCCCACCCCACCATGTGCCATAAAAAATAAATAGATGTGTTACAGACAAGCAATTGAAGAAGAAAAAAACTAAGACACGCCACAGGGGTAACACTGAACCAGTTTCCCTCGAGAGGGATGTCAGAAATGTGGGTGAGGTTCATTTTCTCCACGTGGGGGAAACATTTCTTTGTGTAGACATGGGAAAAACCTCTTCATCAAGGTCAAAGCCAGGAAGCTCAGTTTTGTGGAAAACATGACTTCCTCTGGGAGGTGACAAGAGATGCTTTGGAAGCATGCTCAGCTGCTGGTAATTTTGGTGGGAGACACTGAGTCAGAAAGGGATAGAAACGTTGGAAGTAAAGTCTGCCAGTGTTCTTGGAGGCGGGAAGAGTACAAAGCCATGGAATTTGGCCCAAAGTTGGAGCACTGGCTGTTTTGGTTGTTGTTTTTGTCTTGCTGGTGTTTAATGCCTTCAGCCAACATTGTGAAGTCCCAGGCTAGGTTACCATAGACAACAACCAAAAACATTAATTTTCATATAAGAACCAAATACAAAGAACTTATTCTGCAATTCTGCCTGATTACTCATCTGCAGACTGCAGCCAGACCAAGAAGTTGACCCCAAATCACCAGCAAAGAAAATCCAGAAACAGCCCCAAGTGTTTTAGTTGGGATTCTGACTGGAGAGCCAGGCTTGCATGGGAGCTCTACCAGAAACTGGGGATAAATGTTATCTGCGGCTGTGTTAATTTTTTCTGTTGTTATTCCTACAATAAAGCTTAACTCTGAGAGATAAAGTAGAAATGAACTAGCACACCCCCACCTATCTATAAGCATCATCTCCAAGGCAAAGAACATAACCTTATGTATACTTGGTAGGAAGTCTAACTGTATAAGGCAAGGGGTCGCAAACTGGTGGCCTCAGGTTCAACCAAATTTCTGCTCACTTGGTAGTTTTAGACATTTTAAAATACTTCTTAAATTAAAAACCAGTGAACCTCAGTATTTTCATTTGAAATACCCACCCCTAGTCCCACCTTTCTTTTCCTGCCTTGAGCTGAGCCATGGCAGCCCTCTCTAAGGCAGGCACAGTCCCCACCACCCTCCCCACTCTTATTTATTTCCCTGTCTTTAGGCTACCGGAGTTTGTGACTCCTGGCTGGAAATATCACATACCTAAAAACACATTTCCTCACCTAAAACTCACTCACACCCTCAGGGGATCTTTACCTGTCTCCCCCGCAACCCATTTCTTTCTTGCACATCCATCTTAAGTCCCCGTTCCCCAAATCCTCAGAGAATATTTGCATTCACTCAAACTGTCCTCTCTTTCCACTCAAAACTTCATTTTGCAAAACACATTTTCTCCCAGCCCACGAACATTCCAGGAAGGCTCCGAGCCCGGCAGTGGGAGTTTCTGAAGTGTCTGGCTGCAAAAGGGCTGAGTCATCTTCCTCAAAACATTTTCTTCGGGCACTGGCTAAACAACTCTTTATCTTCTGGTAGAGCCATCTTATATGAGAATATTGGCATATATGACTCTCCAGTACCAAATATACACCAAAAATGTGTACATATCAAATAGAGGCTGTGACAGTGGCTATAATGAAATGCAGCACTGAGCTGAATTTAAAGCCTCAGGCAGCTACCATAACAGCCGTATTATTGCATCTGTACACAGTACATGTTTCAGATCACTAAACATTGATCAAAATTGATCGAAATCTCTTAAGTTTTGGTTGCCACATATCAAGAACAACTGTTCAGCATGGCATTTAAATAAAACATTAATATTTTTTTAGTTTACAAACACAATGCCCATTAATTTAATAATAATAATATAATAATAATAAAATTTAAAAACTTTGAGGATGGATGAAGCTTTGGTTAATTAACCAGAAAAAAATAAAAATAACGGGAAAAACCTACAAGAAAGATATTTATACAAGCTATTTATATTTATGACAATAACCAGATTTATACTTTAAAATCAAGATTTTTTTTAAAAAAGGAATCTAATAATTGGAAAATTGCCTCATTGTCCCCTATTCCAACTTAATGACTATAGAGGAATCAACAGGCTGAGTATAGAAATCATGTATGTAGTATACACACAGACACACACAGACACACACAGACACACAGACACACACACACACACACAATCTTCCCTTGGCATTGACTTTCTAAAGTAATTAAAATAAAACCCATTGTGCAGTTTCTATTCTCGCAAGAGGCTGGCGGAACAACCCCTGCATCCAATGCCGTACCTTAGGACCAAATATTGGCCTCAAAAAGACTAGGAATGACTTTGGGGTATAAAGAGGAATGGTCCCCCAAACAACTCAATGAGACAGCTGTTTCTTGAGACTTTCAGTCCACAGCTGCAAAGGGCACAAGAAGCCTACACAGCTCTAACGAGAAGTTCCCTACAATCTATTCCCATGGATTTGCCAAGAGTGCCCTAAAGAAAGGGGATTTGCAGAGCTCCCGCCAGATAGCTAGGGGATTAAACAATGGCCTTATTCATGTGACTATTTTTGTCTTCCAACCTTCACTTTAGAGTCTAAGGGAGCAGATCTTTGCTGTTTAAAAAAGAAAATCCCTAAGTGTATTGCTGAGATGGGCCGCACTTCCCACTAGGAGAGAGGAAGGTGGAACATTCTAAACTTGAGCTGCTCTTCAGAGCTGTCAGCAAGCCCGGAGGATGAGAGACCCTGGAGAATGGGCTCTTCCCAACTGCAAGACGCACCCAGCCTGGGGAAGCGGGAGGAGCAGAGAGCCCTGTATGGCCAGCTCCCCCACTCCTCCCTCAGTGCCTGTGGCCCACCTCTTCTGCCCACTGGTGACAAGTGACAGGTCCCCAAGCACATACTGCAAGCTACTATTTCACAGGTCATAAGCAGAAGCAAGAGCTGGCCTTCAAGACTATGTAAGGTTGTCGGGACAATCGAGAACATTCCAACCTCTAACCCAACACTAGGTATCACCGAAGCCTAACCCTTACCAGGCAGCTTGCCAAGCATTTTCTCCTAGGTTCTTAAACTCTGAAACAGGCCTGCAGGGCCATGGGCTCAGAAGCTTTGACACAAAGGCGGGTTGTGCCCAGCTGACAGGGAGCCTTAGGCAGGATCTTTTTCAAGACTTAGGTTTCGCACTTTTGCCAGACCTGCCTTAATTAAGTATCCTTTCCCTCTGCATCGTGCCTGGATCAAATGAACAGGTGCCGAGTGTCGCTGCAAATCCTCACCTGTGACCTGGAGAGTGGTGAACGGTGGGGGCTGGCTGCTTTTCAGAGCGTTGGTCTTTCTAACGACCACATGCAGCGTCCTCTGAATAGCCCCTGGTTCCAACCACCACCGGACAAGAGAACCACTGGGCATAGTGTTGCTTGCTCTGAAAGTCGCCAACCAGCTCCCAACCACCTCTTAGCACAAGTCAACTTAATTTATAGCAATTCCATGACTCTTGCTCAACAAACTTGTGATTGCACCATTAAAAAGACATGAATGCTCATGGGAATGGCTAAATTATGACTCTGGAACACTAACAGCTGGACTAGAATTTCAATTCCAGTTGTGGACGAGGATTTTTCTCCCCCTTAAAAACAAAACTAGGAGGCCCAAGGATGTGTAGCTCTGTTGTGGAGTACCTACCTAGCATACACAAGGCCCAGGATTCCAGCCCCATAACTTAAACAAACATACAACACTCCTCCAAAAACAGGGGAACCTAGATGAGGACCCAGTATCTAACAAATAGGTATGTCAAACATGATTGTGCCTTTTGGGAGCAGAGAGATCTTTGTGTATAAGACCACCCAGGACACTCTAATGGGCCTGCAGGAGATGCCACAGCTATCTTGGGTCATTGAGTCTAGGGCAGAACATTCATGCCACCAGAGCCTTTAATACCCTCCAAATTTCCTAACTCTTTCTGCAGCTCATCTCAAATTTAACTGCCACCCTCACTCCTATCCTGTGGCAAAGGGGCATTTGGTCGGGTGGAGTGTAATCAGGGTTCATGGTTCATCTTCCGGGAAGCCCTGGATGCGTGGACTCCGGGTTGAGGGGCACCTGGCAAGGTAGCGGGGGCCACCGTAGGCCCGGAGAAGCTGGGGCAACCTTCGCCAGGTGGACAGCAACCGCGCTGCTGCGAGCTCCCGGGCACGCAGGTCGAAAGGTGCCAGGAGGTCAACCGGAGAGGCCTCACGTAACGCTTTGGGCAGCGGGCCCACTTCGGCAGCTGCCCCACCTGGGCCCAGGACACAGTGGAAGAGGTCTCGGCGTCGCAGCAGGCAGTCCCTAAGGAACTTCACTAGCTTCTCCAAGCACTCACTCAGGTGTGCCTCGTCCCAGCTGTACGTGGGGCCGCCCTCATTCAGAAGCACCGCCAACAACACCGTTTTGAGCACGTAGGAGGACAGGATGCGTCCCCATTGGGTAGCAGCCGCAGGGTCCAGCCCGCGGGCACCCAGGTCTCGAAGAGCCTTAAGCAGCTGCAGGCACTTGAGGTAGCAGGCACCTGGAGGCGCCCGTTCCTGAAGACAGCCCAGCAATTTCTGCTCCTGGCGTGCTGTATTCACACCCCACAGTGCCTCTGAGCGCAGGCCACCCGGGAGCTCTGACAGGGCCCCACTGGGCGAGGGTGGTGGTGGCGGTGACACAAGGAAGACGCCATCGCCCAGATGGACAGCGGGGATGAGGCGCACGGCCATGGAAAGCCGACAGCAGCCGTAGTCCGTGCGGCAAGGAAGGATATGGAGGATGGGAGGCTGCTCCAGACCACCTGGGGTCAGGCTGACCCGACAGCGACCCTCCAGGCTGTAGCGCACGGTGGCCAAGGAGCGCTGGAGGTGCGCCTGGAACCATCGCAGCACCAGGGTAGCCGAGAGGTGGCGCCGGCCCTGCACATCCACACAGAACCCTTCAGCGAAGGGCTTGCAGTCCCGATGCCACTGGCCCGTCGAGGTCCCCGACGGCGAGGGCGGTGCCTTGAGGGCACACACGAAGCAACTGCGGAAGGCGGGGGCCAGTGTGGGCTCTGTCCCCAGACTCCGCGGCTCCAGCGCCACCTGCGGTGGGAGGCGCAGTGGCACCAACACGTCGAAGCTGTCCGGCCGGCGGATTTTATGCTGCTCGTAGGCGCTGCCCACTTGGATGAAATCACCCCGGAAGGCCAAGGCCAGTGCTCCCCCGGTGATGGGGCCTGGAGACCCTCGGGCCCGGCCAGCCTGCACCAGTTCACCCACGATCCGGCTCACGTGAGCCTTGCTGTGACCTAGCACATGCGGCGACAGGCGCACCTCGTGCTCATAGTAACTCTCCAACAAGATGCTCAGGCCTGGCTCTTGGAAGGGTCTGGCTGAGAAGTTGGTGTGGCCACACGGGCGGGAAGAGCCTGGCAAGAGGTGCTGGCGGATGGTGTGGCGACATCGTAGGAGGATGTAGCCAAGGATAAGAAGGATAGCCACCTTGAGCAGCGGGAAGCCGCTGTCTGCGCCGTCGGGGGGCTCGGCCCGGGCGCCCTCGCTGCTGCGCAGGGCATGATAGAGGCACACCAGCGCCGTGCACAGCCCGGTCACCACCGGCCAGAAGACCTTCAGGTTGAGCGTGTACCGCACGGACATGCCGGGAGCCCGGGCGGCCCAGGGCGCGAGCCCGGGTGATGTCCCCTGCCCAGCATGCGCGCAGCGCCCCGGCGGCTCCGCGGCCCCCGTGTCCTTGGCCTTGGAGGCGGCTCCCCGCTCGCAGCGCCGGGGCCAGCAGCCCCGCTGTTCTGCCTCCTCTCCCAGCTCAAGTTCCCCTTCCAGGAGCCGCCCGCGCAGCACACTCCGGCCCCTGGCCGCGCCCTGTCCCGGTCCAGCTCAGTCCCCGCCGCGCTGCCCTCGCCAGCTTCTGCTCCGGACTCCTACCCTACCCGGGGCGGCCCTCCTGGCTCGGTAGCCGCTGCACACGGAGGCGATCGGCCGAGTTACTCCGGCCCCCGAATTTCTTCTTTCGGAGGGGCAGGCCGCGCCGGGCAGCCGGGAGGAAATGCCTGAGTCTGGAGCCTCGCGGGGAGGGCGGCCCCCTCCCGTCCTCCGCCTGGATCGACGCCGGGTGGCCAGAGGGACTTCGGGACGTGCGGGAGACTGCACTCCCGAGGGCTACTCCCAGCCCCCCTACTGGAAGGCAGAACAGGGAAGGCCTGGTTCCGGGGCAGTGGCTGCATCGGATCCCGCAGTTACTGGGAAGTTGGCGGAGGAAGGCTCGCAGCCCCACCGCTCGGCCCTCCCTTCGCCCGGCCCCACCCCCACGCGTCCCGCTTGCGGCGTGGCAGGCCCGGGCGGAAGTGGCCCCTAGCTGTCTGAGGCTGTGCTTTCTTGCAAACCCACTTTCGTTGAGCACCTACTAAGCACCAGGCAGAAGCCTAAAGGCTGGGGATGCAGTTGACAGGGTGGAGGATGCTTTCCTGCCAGCGTTTCAAGCTTACAGCCTTGTAAAAAGGGACTATGAACAGAAAGGTGTTGGTGACCACCTCTGACCCCTGTACTCCGGAGGCTGGGGTCATGAGTTCAAGGCCGCCCTGGGTTACATAGGGAGACCCTGTCTCAAAAACAAAGACCCCACAGGCAGATGTTCTGAAAGGAAGCTGATGGAAGGAGTACTGGGTGATCCCCCAGAGTCCTGCCCAAACCATGGGGTGGTTGAGGGGGTGGTGTTGAGCCCAAGACCTGGAAGAGCCGGAGCGAGGAGATAATGATGGTTTTTACAGGGCTAGAGTCAGGCTTAATGCCCAGCCTCACCACCTGAGTTTGATTCTGGAACCTACGGGAGGGAGAGGGGCACTCCCACAGTTACCCTCTGAGCTCCTCATGTATGCAAACACATGCATGCAAACACATGTAGACAAACACACACACACACACACACACACACACACACACACACAATGTTTTTAAGAAGAAAAAAAACTACTTTTATTTTGCAAAGGACTTACGCCTGCATTAGTCACACGGTACAAATTCTCTCTGCACGTTAATGCTAATACATACTTGTGGTGGTATTGTGTTCCCCAAAATATTGTGTACCTTAATAAACTTATCTGGGGTCAGAGACAGAACAGCCACAATATTAAACATGAGGATAGGCAGTGGTAGCATACGCCTTTAATCCTAGCATTCCAGAGACAGAAATCCCTCTGGATCTCTGTGAGTTCAAGGCCACATTGGAAACGGCCAGGCGTGGTGACACACGCCTTTAATCCCAGAAAGCCAGCCCTTAATCCCAGGGAGTGGTGGTAGCGAGCAGAAAGGTATATAAGGCGTGAAGAAACTCGAGGCATTTGGCCTGGAGAAGAATTTGGGCTGGTTAAGCATTCAGGTTTCTAGCAGCAGTTCAGCTGAGAGTCATTCGGATATGAGGACATAGAGGCTTCCAGTCTGAGGAAGCAAGACCAGCTGAGAAGTTTGCCAGGTGAGGTTAGCTGTGGCTCGTTCTGTCTCTCTGATCTTCCAGTGTTCACCCCAATACCTGGCTGAGGTTTGATTTTATTAATAAGAACTTTTAAGATTCATGCTACACATACTGGTTAGACATTAGCACTAATATCTCTTGTTAATGAGTAGTAGTATCTTCGCTGCTTTTCCTATAGGGAAGCTAGGGCCCAGGCAGGTTCTGAAGATCACCTGGGGTCACACAGCCTTTGCAGAGCTGTGCCTTGAACTCAGGTGCTTACATCTGGAAGACCCAGAGGGCCGGATGCCCAGGGAAGAATCCCACGGTCTCTTTTCATCCCCTGGGCATTTTTCTGAGCTCCTCCAGGACTCGGCTGGAACCTGGAAAGCCTGTGTTTTTTCATAACACGGATATACCCAGAAGCAATCTGAATTTATTTGAATAGTCATCTGTATTTGTTCACACTCAATCACACCTTGCTGCTGTGTAAGGAGAGCGAGGGTAAATGCATTAAAGCATATGAGCCTAGCCGTGGTCTGGAACCAGGACAGAGAGTCAGTACTCCTAGCATTAGAGCAGGAGATCTTGATTGTACCAGTTGGTGCTAAGCAGAAGTGTGTGTGTGTGTGTGTGTGTGTGTGTGTGTGTGTGTGTGTGTGTGTGTGTTGCTTACTCACATGCACACTCACATGCATATATGAAGGCTATAAGTCAACCTTGGGTGCTCTTCCCGGGGTCCACCTCGGGTTTTGAGACAGGGTCTCTCACTGGGACCCAAGGTTGCTGATTCAGCAGGCCAGTGAACTCCCAGGGTTGGATTTGTTTCCACCTCCTGGGTGCTGGGACTACAAGCGAGTGCCGTCACGCCCAGTCCCTCCACACCTGCCTCCCTACAGTGGTTCTGGGGATGGAACTAGGGTCTTCATGCGTGTGAGACAAGTGTTCTATTGACTGAGCCCTTTCCCCAGCCCCTTGACCTGTTTTAGATACTGCCTGTGCTAGTTGTGGAGTCTGGGAGGATTCCCAGGGAGCTGCTGGTCCTCAGTCCGTGCTGGAATTCCAAGGAAGTAGGTTCCACATCAGTGAGGGGCTGCCTCAGCAGCCGCAACCAAGAATGGATGAACTTGCCATCAAGAGTGAGAACAAAGCTTCCCTCTTCTGTGTCCTTTTATTTGGGATGCCACCAGAATTGAGGCCCAGATTTAGGGTGAGTAGTCCCACTTCAAATGATCCAATCAAGAAAATCCCTCACGGAGGTGCCCAGCTGCTTGGGTTTTCGTTGATTCCAGATGTAGTCAAGATGACAACCAAGATTGGCCATCACACACTCAGCCCTTGACAAGTCACATCGCCTGTGCCATCCTTAATTTCCAAATGAAAACAATAACTAGGTCATAATTATGCCAAACATGATATAACTAGCCATATACAATCACTAACGCAGTATATATTTTGGAATAGGTGGCAACGTCCCTTGAGGAATGCTTAGTCTTTTAGTGTCTCATGACTTAAATAGGATAATAATCACTGATATTATCTCAACCTATATTATAGTACATGATAGAGAAATAGAAGAAAGTGAAAATATCTACTTAATGTGTTTTTTCATATGCACAAACACATTAACAAAAATACGACAGAAACACTCATATTAATTACAATCCTCTTGTCTGCAACCGGTCACGTGACCTTAGCTGGTATTCATAATTATCTTTTTCTATTGCCCATTCTGTATTTCCTCCACCCTCAGCAAACACCTTAGCAGATCTTGGCTCCTTTCCTCCATTCCTGGAGAATGGTACCATATCTGGGGCTCAGTGGTAGTCTCTGTTGTTGGCAGATCTGGCAGTTTTGGTGAGTGGAAGTTGCTGAGCCCCTGCATAACCTGCATCTCCACCACCACATCCATTTTATTCATGGGCCTATTGGGCAATGACAGGGATGAAAAGAGGCAGACTGTCCACAGGATGAGTATTAGGTGAGAGGTTACAGAGGAGCTAACAAGCTGAAAGGGGCAGAAACTAGACACGGTTTAAGGAAAACATGTTGTATCATGTTAATAGTGGAGTCCATGGTGAACCTACTTCAGGTTCAACTGGATCTAGGTCCAATAATTCCCCATGTACCTGCTTTCCATCTGCCTCTTAACTCTGGTTTCTCCTAAATGGACTGTGCTTTGGATAGGTCACCTCTATATGCCATGACTAGCCTAGCCTCATTTTTCTGGAGGAGAGTCTTATTTTCCCAAAAGTTGTAATCCATGCTATGCCTCGGGGTAGTGTCAGGCCCTGTGTGAAAAGTGACCAAGTAGGAAAAGGCATTGATGCCCCCCCCCCCCCCCCCGGGTTGCGCTTCCCATCTCCAAATTCTGTGTTGAAACCCAGCCTCCAAGATGACTGAATTTGGAGATAGGGCTTTGGGTTTCACTAAGGTTAAATAAGGTTGTAAAGATGGGGCCCTAATCTGATAGGATCTACGGTCTTGTGAAGAGACACAGATGCCTGGCTGCATACACTCACCGAGGAAAGATCATGAGGACACAGGGAGAGGTGTCCACCTCCAAGCTGGGAAAGCAGCCCTCCTCAGAAGCCGAACCCCGGCAGAAGTCCATCCTTCACGTCCCAGCCTCCAGACCCAGGAGCAGATAAAGTCCCATTGTTTAAGTCACTCAACCTGTGGTATTTGCCGTCAATCCAAGCTGACTAATACGCTGGGTACCCAACCCTGGGAACAGGACACAGGGTCATTGTGGCAGAGGTGTTCCCCCAGAGAAAGTCGCCGTGCTGAAGGAAGGGGGTGGGGAAGAGCAGAGGCTGCCCCGTGTATGTCTGAAGCTTGTTTTGCTCTGGTCATCACATCTCTAGAGTAGGGAGGGGTTGTGACACTAGATAATTAATTTTCCCCTATTAGATATGGTGGCACACTGTCTCCTCCCACCCAGATAATGGCAGCACCGGAGCTCAGAGGTTGGCAAACACTCTTGTGAAGACCCACCCTGTGAATAGTTTCAGATCATGAACCAGACTTCCACAACTGCTCAGGTTTGCTCAGTAGCCCCCAGTCAGGCTCTGTTCACTTCCTGGGGCCACCAGAACAAAGTCATACAAACAGAGTGGCTTAAACATGAGACTACCAGGCATGGTGAAAGCTACCTGTAATCCTGATACTCAGAAAATTGAGGCAGGAGGATCATAAACTTAGGGCCAGCCTGGGCTACATAGTGAAATCCTGTCTCAAAATATCAGAAAAAATAATTTTTTTCACAGTTCTAGAGGCTTCTGTAGCAAAACCACATGGCTGACCAGGCTCTTCCTCCTAGTAAAGCCCTGGAGACTAGCCTGTCCTAGTCTCTCTTGGAAGTCCTTAGCATTTCTTAGCCTGTGGCCATAACATTGCAACCTCTGTCATCTCTTCCCTGGGGGTTTGCTGGCATCTCCATCACCAAATCTCTCTCTCTTTTTGTTTTTTTAAATATGTCAGTTGTAAGTTGGGTATTGTGGCTCACATCTGTAATTTCAGCACTTGGGAAGCTAAGGCAAGAGGATCCTATGAGTTTGAAGCCAGACTGGGTTGCATAGTTGATACCAGACTAGCCTGGGCTGGAGTGAGGCCTCATCTCAAGAAACAAACAATAAAACCAGCCACACCAGAAGTGGTGGTGCAGACCTGTCATCCCAGGCATTTGGATGATTAAAGCAAGAGGATCCCAAGTTCCAGGCCTGCCTGGGCTACCGTGGATTCAAGGCCAGCATGGGCAATTTAGGAAGAACTTGTGTCAATATTTTGAAAACTACAGAAAGGGCTTGGAATGTAGCTCAGTGGTAGAGCATTTGCCTAGCATGTGTGAGGGCCCAGGTTCAATACCCAGGACCCTGGGTGAGGGGGAAAGATGCCAATCATTGGCTTTAAGAACCACCCTAGTCTAGTATGACTTCATCTCATATTGTTTACCTCTGCAAAGACACTTTTGAATGAAGTCTGATCCATGTTTTAGAGTCAGAGTATCTCCATGTGTGGGGGACACCTGACCCAAGCCATTGTAGCAGCTTCAGAAAGCATGTCAATGAGTGGATGGAGTTGACTCTACTACTTATCTGTAGATGCTGAAGCCTGAATTTTTAAATATTCTCATATCTTTAAATATACACCATTTGATTTTTTCCCAACTATTTAAGAATATAAACCAGGCATAGTAGTATACACATATAATCCTAGCACTCAGGAGGCTTAGGCAGGGGGAGTCATGAGTTCAAGTCTAGCCTAGACTGTACAGCAAGACCCTATTTCAAAAAAAAAAATAGTTAATTGATGCCAAAAAAAAAAACCCACAAAATCTCAGCTTGAGGTTCACATGTGGATTTGCTGCCCTTGACCTTGAGCATGGGGACAAAGCGTTAGTAATTTTTGCTCGGCATTTTCCTCAGTACTGGACAGAATAAGTTACAGAAAGAATTCCTTTTTATTTATTTTATTTTATTTTTTGAGACAGGGTTTCTCTATGTTGCCCTGGCTGTCCTGAAACTCACTCTGTAGACCAGGCTGGCCTCAAACTCACAGAGATCCATCTGCCTCAGTTTCCTGAATGCTGGGAATAAAGGGGTATACCATCACAGCCATTTGGGTTTCCTTCTCTCTGATCACAGCTTTTTAAGGCTTGTCCCACTAGTTTGTATAACTTAAATTAACCCATTTCTATTTATCTATGTGTTGCCATGTAACTCGTGGCTTTTACTTCTCCTCCTGCATCTGCTGGCAGCTCCACCTTTTCTTCCTCTCAGAGCTCTCTGTCTCCAGAAGCTCCACCTAATTAACCTCTTCCTGCCTAGCTAATGGCCATTCAGCTCTTTATTAAACCAATCACAGTGACACATCTTCACAATGTAAAGGAATATTCCACAACATTTCCCTCTTTTTGTCTAAATAAAAAGATGTTTTTAACTCTAACACAGTAAAACTATATACAATAAGAACAATTACCAGTAAGAACTACATTTACAATATCTAGTCCATTTGTATTTGGCATATTTGGAGAAAATACTCTATTATCTATCTTGATGAATTTAAAGTTTTATACCTAAACCATTTTTTTATCATAACTTGTATTACCATCTTAAAACTCTTTTTGAACCTCAAAACATTTTCTTAGATAAACAATTTAAGCTTTTATGTCTCTCAACCTCATACATTTTATACCTTTTGTGAGGGTTTATTTTTTAATTTAGTAAAAAAGAAAACTGTAACTATATCTCATCTTCAACTCCATCAGACTGGAGAAGTATATAATATTACCTGATTAACCAGGATGTGCAGAGCAAGCAACTTCCAAAACTATAAGGAATGACAGAAAAACCTGGCTGCATGGACAGTCACTCAAGATTCTTCTGCAACATCAGAGCATCTATCTTCAGCTTACAGGCCTAGTATATCTGACAGACTTCTTTGTGAAGCAGGAATTTTGAAGGACTGTCCTACTTTGCCTTGGCAAAGTTCAGCATTCACCTTTTGTGTCCTGCTCACCCAGTTTGGATAGCATACTGTCAGCAGTCAAGGGAAGGACAGTTCCTTGCCCAGTGGCTAACTGTCACATAGAAAGTAAATTCCATATGGAGGTTCTCTTATGCCCATCATCTTCTCTGAAGTAGATTGGTGCTGCCAGGAGCAGACATGTCTCATTGTCATGAAAAGCCTGATGTTATTAAAACATCTTAAATGTCATATTCTATAGGTCTCTGAAGTTTTTGAAGACTATCTATCTGTCTGTCTACCTATCTATCTACCTATCTATATTTCTATCTATCTATCTATCTATCTATCTATCTATCTATCTATCTATCTATCTATATTTGTTTAACCTTGAAAACTTACCTAACATGGCCACAGATTTGATTGTGAGATGACTAATGACTAATCTGTATTTCTTAATTATTCTGAATAGCTTTCAAGTACTAAAACTTTACATTACATTTTAAAATGAGCTGCATAGGGATAATACCTTAAATAAGAATAGAAACATATATACAATATAACAAAAATAACCTTAAATTTGTATCAATATAAAAGAATTCCATACCAATGTAAAATATTTGAGACTAGTGGTTGTTCAAAAGTAGACTCAACCATCTATCTTTTTATCCCATTATTTATATTCTATATCCCCCCTTTTTTTCCCTTCAGAAAAAGATCCCTGAATCTAATCTCCTTTGTTCAGCATTTTTCCTGACCATGACCAATAACAACTTGTAACCAACCCCCCTAAATGATAACAAACATCCATAACCCACCAAATGACCAAAAATTACCCACCCCACCTCTTGGGAATGTGGGCTTCATGTGCTCTATACTGTTTCCTGTTGTTTGGGGGTGCTGGCATCTTTGAAGGACACTGAGAATATTAGGATAATGGTCAAGTCTGGGGAGAGCTGGCCGTAACATTTGTTGTCCAGTCTCTGTGCAATGGGAAAGCACAAGGTTTATCTGCAGTCCTGGCTGGAGTAGTCTGTGAGGCTGGACCATCTCAGCCAGCAGCCTTGAAGCTGTTCTGGATGCAGAACTCTGAGGAAACTGCAACAGAGGCACTCTGAGAGGCTGGATCACCTGGACCACCCGTTTTCATTGGTGTCTGGTCCCCTTGCTCTGAAAGCACAAACTTTCAAAGGTAACATACATATCTGCATTAACACAAATATGGACTGTGTGTTGTACACAAGCCAGACAAAGATGATTTTCTGTTTTGTGTTGAAGCGTGTAAAATATACTTCACCTGCCTTGTAGTTTTTTTTAGGTTTATTTCATTATGTTTGTAGCCAGGATTTTTCAGGGGTCTCCTCTGATCAAACCTGATTTCTATCAACCTTGAATAAATCCATAGCCTTTCATTTTCTGTGGAAACAAAAGTATAACCTCTTCCCCAACATAATATATTTTTTGACTTTCATTTTGAAGTTAAAACATTTTAAAAATACATATGTTGGTTTAATTTAGCAGTTTCCATAATCCAGTGTCTCTCAGCAGCTATTGTTCATGCATCAACAGTCAAAAAAATTAAAGTCAACAAGGCACCATATAGAATCCAGACTCTCTGTGTATTTTCCATCTTTACGTGGCTTATCCTTTTTATATTATTTTATTCTCTTTAAAGGCTGCATCTTATTATTTATAAACTATTTTTTATGATTGTCTATACCTATTTTCTTTTCTTTTTTAAGCCTATGCCCATATTTAAACACACTGTAACCTGTTTAGAGGTTTTTCAATCTGGATCTGTCTTTACTGAGAATCTGAAGCATTGTCTGATCACGTGAGACAAATCTTAAACTGCTGTGTCAGCCACCATGAGACTCAGCTTAGTGCATGGTGCTGGCACATGGCAGCTGGCTCCAGGCAATGGCTGGTAGCCACATCTTTGTGTGCTTTTAAGCCTACCTGAGAAACCATGGTCACCAGGAAGCTGTGGCTGACTCTGTGTTCTGAACTGGTTTTTGTTTTGTTTTGTTTTGTTTGTTTGTTTTAAGTTTTTTCTGGCCTTATGTGATCATATGTGGCCAGATGTTTGACGCCATATGTAGCAGGATTTTTCTTTGGCCCTCCAGCTCATTAAAAAAAAAAAATGACACAGAGACTTATTATTAATTATGAAAGCTCAGTCTATAGCTTAGGCTTGTTCCTAACTAGTTCTTATAACTTAAATTAACCCATATTTTAAAATCTACATTCCTTTATGTGGCTCAGTTCCCTTTACTCTGTACTGCCCATCCTGATTCCTCTGTGCCTGGCTGGCCACTCTGCCTTTTCTTCTGCCCAGAGCTCTCTGTCCCCAGAAGTCCCGTCTAACCTCTTCCTTGCCTAGCTAATGATCATTCAGCTCTTTATTAAACCAATCACATCACACATCTTCACACAGTGTAAAGGAATATTCCACAACAGAAACTTGTCACACTTTCTATTTGTTCAGAATAAAATCCCCAGAACCTGGACCCCAGTCTCTAAGACCCTGCTAAAAGTGCTAACATCATTCATGGTCCTCTCCTGCGCTCTCTCTCTCTTCTCCACAACTCCCTGTCCTTCAGAACTCTAGTCACATGCCTGTTTTTAGGCTTTCTGCTCCCTTTCCTTGCTGTTTCCCATCTATTTTAGTTTGTTTTTCTGTTGCTATGGTAAAACACTGATGAAGAACAACTTCCAGGTCACAGTTCATCACTGAGGGAAGTCAGGGCAGGAACAAGGCAGGAATCTGGAGGCAGGAACTGCAGCAAGGACCATGGGGGAATGCTACCTACTGGCTTGTTCTCCATGGCTTGCTTGCCCTATTTTCTTATACAGCCCAGGACCACCTGCCCAGGGGTGTTACCACCCACAGTAGACTGGGACCTCCCACATCCATCATTAATCAACAAAATGCCCCCGCAGGCCAATCTGATGGAGGCTGTCTTAATCACTGTTCTCTTGTTGTGAAGAGACACCATGACCACAGCAACTCTTATAAAAGAAAGCATTTAATTAGGAGCCTGCTTATAGTTTTAGAGTTTAGTTCATGACCATCATGGAGGGGAGCATGGTGGCATGCAGGTAGACACGATGCTGGAGAAGCCGCTGAGCTACATCCTGATTCACAGGCAGCCAAAAGAAAGAGACTCACTGGGCCTGGCATGGGCTTTTGAAGCCTCATAGTCCATCCCCAGTGACACACTTCTTCCAACAAGGCCACGCCTCCTAATCCTTCTAATCTTTGTAAGAGTTCCACTCCCTGGTGACTGAGCATTTAAATGTGTGAGCCAATGAGGGCCATTGTTATTCAAATGACCACAGAGGCAATTCCTCAGTAAAGGTTCCCTCTTCCCAGATGACTCTAGCTTGTGTCAAGTTGACAAGAAGCAGCCAGCACACCATCCTTACTGTTCTCTACGCTGTCCCCTCCTCTACCCTTGCCCTTCCCTTTGACCAAGGTCCTCTCCCCTGACAAGTGACACAGCTCCCTCCCTTACCCCATTTTTACTCAAAATCCTCCTATCAGGGACACCTTCTTTAAGCCTGCCCACATGACCCTAAGACAGCAGTCCCCACGACTCTCTGTTCTCACACCCCACTTTATTTTCCTTCTAAACATCATTCACCCCTTGCTACATGAAACAGTTAGCTCTCTACATCCTTGGATTCAACAAGCTGTGTGTTGAAAATGTTTAAAATTTTCATCTGGGACTAGGGAGATGGGTAAAGTACTTGCCTCAAACTCATGATGACTGGAGTTCATATCTCCACAAACCTATAAAAAGCCAGGAGCGGCAGCATGCATCTCAATTCAGTGCTCCTCCAGTGGAAGGAGAGAACTTTATGACTGTTGCTGTCCTCTGACCTCTACCCACATCACATGCTGTGGCTTCGAAGGAGCATGCACGTGAACGAGAGAGAGAGAGAGAGAGAGAGAGAGACAGAGAGAGACAGAGACAGAGACAGAGACAGAGAGAGACACAGAGAGACACAGAGAGACAGAGAGACAGAGAGAGAAAGTGAGAGAGAGACAGAGAGAGAGGGCTGTACTGTACTTGACATTGTTTGAAGTCATCTAGAAATGATTTAAAGTCAGAGGTTACATACACACTCTGCCTTTGGGTTTTAGTAACCACAGTGGTCCTAAAAATAACTCCCCTCCGATAGTGAGGGATGCCGAGTATGTGTCATCCCCCTCGGTACTCAGGGATGTGGAGTATATGTCGTCTATTCTGTGATTTACTCCTTTGTCCTTCTGAAAGGTGCTACAGGAGCAGACCTGTGTCTGCTCACTAATGTATCCCTGGCTCCCAGCACAGTGTCCAAGACATGGTAATCCCTGATAAATATGGTTGGGCATTTGCTTAATAGCAGGTTGCATTCTGCAAGAAGCTCTCCTTAGCAATCTTGTTGTTTCGAGAACATCACAGACTATACTTGCACACACTAAGGGTGTCATCATCTAGAGGACCACCAGGGTCCATTCTGGAACAAAGCACGCCGCTCTTGGCTGTATTTGCTGAGTGTTTCAGTTTCCTGTGACCGCTGTGAAGTCACCACACACCGGATGGCTTGAAACCACCCAGGTGTGTTCACTCAGTGCTGTGGCTTGGGTGTGAATGGCCACACAGGATAAGGTTTGATCACTTGGTCTTCAGCGGGCAGGACTGTTGGGGGAGGCCATGGAACCTCGGCACGGGAGGCGCCGCTGCAGGAGGCGAGTCATGGGGTGGGGGTGGGGGTGCCTTTGAGGGTTATGCCCTGTCCGCACCCCACCAGAGCTCTTCCTGATCCTTCTGGATGTGAACAAGTCTATCCCATCCCCCATGCCTTTTCTGCCATGATAGACTGTGCCACTGATAGACTCTAAGCCACAAGCCAGATAAGTCCTTCCTTCCTGTATTGGTTACTTTTCTGTTGCTATGACAAAACACCATGACAATGGCAACTTAGGGAAGGAAAGGTTTACTAGAATTACGGCCCCGAGGGACCAGAGTCCGTCACCATCTCAGCAGAGAGGCGTGGGAGAGGGCAGACGTAGAGGGCACAAGTGCAAACAGATAAGCCCGGGAGAAACCAGGCATGTCAATCACGCAGGGTTGTCTCCCCAGTGGAGGAAATGGAAACCGGGTTTTCCACCCAGAAGGCTGGGAGCAGATGTTGTTAATGACCTGGTGACCTTTGCTATCTGTAGGGTCAGGCCCCACCCAGATCCCCTGGAATGTTTAACGGGCCTCTCCTTCCCTAGACCTTAATCTTTAGCTTTGTTTCTCAGGCAATAGAACCTTTCCTTAGGGGAGATGTCTCATGTACTTTATAGCCTGCTGACCTTTCCACTTTCTCCAGATCCTAGCCCTTAAGCTATAAAACCCATCTTCATGGTAGAGGTCACATGGACTTTGCAAAAGAGTTTCGGTGTAGTCATACCTTAAGCTTTATTGTGCACATGAGAATGGGATCATTGTTACTAGGAAACTTTTTTCCAAAACTGTACTGGACTTAAACATCTCTGAAATAAACTCGTTTGGTGTCAGACTCCAGAAGTTTGAAGCAGCGCCCAGCTAACTAAGTCACCCTGAACCGGGTTTCCTTCTTACCTCCTGCGGATTGAGTGGGTGTTTCCCTGCCGGCTGTGATGCTTGCAGGGACCCCCACAAGTAGGCATGGCAGCAGGAAGAGCTGGAGAGTTCACATCTCCAACCAAGAGGCAGAGAGAGACCACTGGAAATGGCACGAGGCTTTTGAAACTTCAAGTCTGCTCCCAGTAACATACTTCCTCCAGCAAGGTCACACACCTCCCATACCTACCCCAGAAGTGTCACCGACTGGAGTGACAGGTATCCTGATGCCTGAGAATGTGGAGGGCACCTCATTCAAACCACCCCACTCTGGTCCCTTAAGCTCCTTGTTGGGCACTCTGTCACAGTAACAAGAAAACAATGGCTTTGCTTCCAGTTCCCTGGAGCAGAATTCTGAAAGCAAGGTGTCAGCAGGGCTGGGCCAGCTCCAAGGAGAGGCTCCTTCCTGCCTCTTCTACCTCCTGATGCTCCAGGCCATCCAGGTTTGTGGCTGTGAAACTCCAGTTCCTGCCTATGCCCACACATGGATCTCCTCTGGGACTCGGTCTCCTTTCCTGTTTCTTTTCTCTCTTTCTGGTTTTTCAAGACAGAGTTTCTCTATAGCCCTGGCTGTCCTGGAACTCACTCTGCAGACCAGGCTGTCCTTGAACTCACAGAGATCCACCTGCCTCTGCCTCCCGAATGCTGAGATTAAAGGCACAAACCACCCCTGCCCAGCTCCTTTCCTGTTTCTTACAAGGATGCCTATTTTTTATTTTGTGTCTACCTGGGCAATCCCCTGGACTTCATCAAGAGATGCTTAATTTATGAGTTTTTAAACTAAAAAATCTTTAATTATATCTGCAAAAATTATATCCTTTTTCCAAATAAGGAAATATTCAGGGGTGAGCATGTCTTTTTTAGGAATGTCATGGTCAGTCTGCACTGTCAACTTGTCTGCATTTATAATCCACCAAGGAAACATAACTCCGGGTCTGTCTGTGAGGGTGTTTCCAGAGAGGTTCACCTGGAGAGGGAAGACCCACCCCGAACATAGTCGGCACCGTCCTGTGGGTTAGCATCCTAGACTGAAGAAAAAACAAAACAAAACAAAACAACAACAACAACAAGCGTGGGGAAGGAAGCCAACTCGGAGTCAGCATTCACCTCCGTCAGAAACAGCCTTCTGCCACCACGGTGTGTTGTTCGAATCTTAGATGGTCTTTAAATAAAAAACCCAGAGCCAGATACCAGGGTGAAAGCTGAAAGATCAGAGAAGCAGAACAGCCAGCCACTAGTTCTTACCTCCACGAAATCCTCAGCCTAAAGAGAGTGAGTTCCTGTTTCCTCACACCTTATATACCTTTCGCTGCCATATTACTTCCTGGGATAAAAGGCATGTGTGCTTCCCAAGCAAAGGCATGGGATCTCAAATGCTGGGATTAAAGATGTGTGCCACCACTGCCTGACTCTGTGTCTATTCTAGTGGCTGGCTCTGTCCTCTGATCCTCCAGCAAGTTTATTAGGGTACACAATATATCACCACAACCATGCCTTCCTATCATGACGAACTGTCCTCTCTATCAGTGAGCCCCAACCAACCCCTTCCTCCTTCAAGTTGCTCTTTGGGGGGTATTTATTTGGTCACAATGAGATGTGATGAGTACATGGGCCACCTGTACTCACCCAGCTGGGCTTCTTTGATGGCACCTGTTTCTTTGGAGCTTTTTCTCCAAAGGGCTCAAGCTAGAGCCTCAGAGCTTGGCACTTGGAGCATCTGCTGTTGGTGTTGGACCAAACACAAGTTAGTCTATTGCTTCCTTTACCACCCACATCTGTGGGTTCTTAAGTGTGCCAGGCAGAAGGGACCTTGAAAGAAAAGGAGACATTCTGAGGTTGCAGAATAAAAAGGTCCACACAGAGTAGGTGACTTCAGAGAAGAATCAGTTCCATGGACTTCAGATAATCTTTTTATTAAAAAAAATCTCCATTAGAGCTGGCCCTGAAGGTGTAGGTGTGGGAGAACCGACCCTGAGGGCATGAAAGCAGAACTGGCCCCGCCCCTTGCTCATCACTGCAAGGGGTGACCTAGCCAGGGTAATGCTGGAGAGCTCACCCTGGTGATGAAGACAGGGGAGAGCTTGGTGGGCTGACCAACCCTGCACTAACAAAGCCCAGAGCCAGGGTTATGTGTTGACCCACCCCAACATCCACCCCATCTGTGATCTGCTGGAGCATGGGGTGGGGGTGGGGGCACCAGTTCTGCAGACCCAGGGCTGCAGGATCTCCACGGCACAGGGCAGCAACGAGATGTCCAGGAAGAGTCCCAGTGAGGGCCCAGTGTTGATGGTGTAGCAGAGACCAGGGGCCTTGAACCAGACCAATGATTCTTTGCAATGAACGCCCGCCTGTGAAAATGGACGGATAAAAGGGTTTGCTGAGCGACTCACTGTGTCACACTGCAGCTTCCATGATGAGATTCTCCACCCCCCCCCTTTCTTCTCTTAAACTTCGTTTTGTTTTATTTTAGGGGGTGAATACATGGGTGAGATTGAGAGACATAATGTGAAAGACACAAAGAATAAATAAAAAAGTAAAAAAATAAGTGAAGTAAGCAAAGTTTTTTTTTTTTAAGTCTCTATTAATGTTCAATACGTGATGAAGGGCACACTTGGATCTTAGCAGCCCAGCAAGGCTGTGCAAAACACATCCCTCTGTGTCCTGACAGCTGAATGGGACGAAGAGAAAGAAGTGTCTGCTTTCACACAGGAGGGCCAGGGGAGGCAACAAGTGGTCAGCTTGATGGACAGTCTGGCAGGTCTGTGTCAGGTGGCTCCTGGGGGGTGTCCCGCACTGAGCACCATCTCCTGAAATGCTCAGAGAGTGTGCAGTGAGGCTGGTGCCATTTCCAGTCTAGGGAAACTGAGGCTGAGAGAGGATAACAGGATTGTCCCAGGCTACACATCAGGCCCACCTGATTCCGGAGCAAGGTTCTTACCCCTGGACTCTACTCCCTGACATGTTGTTGGAGAAGACAGCAAAGGAGCATCCTGGGAAGTCAGGTTTGGGTCCATCTGCCTCATGACGGGTGAGGTTCTGAAGGCGGAGTCTCTGCTGCTTCCATCTCAGCACCCCGACAGCCTTTGCCACACTAGGTACTTGAGGGGCCTGATTGAATGAATGCATGAATGAACAGGAGAGTGAGCATCAGAAACTCGGAGATGCCAGCCCAGGTGAGGGAAACAAACATGGGAATGCTGTCGTCAGTGAGCACGTGACATCTGAGAAAGAGGACGGTGGCGCTGTTGCATGGAAGTCTGCCGTTTTTAGGTGGTTGCTGTAGCTCCACTCACCAGCCATTCATTCTAGCCCTTCTTCCATGGCCCACATTCTGCAGTGTGGGAACACCAGCTCTGCTGGTGTGGCAGGATTCAAAGACAGGGTCTTTCTGAAGCCCCCACCTGCAGCAGCCCTGACTCTGTAAGCAGCTCCCTGGTGGGACCTGGACCAACAGTTCCCTTGGTCGTCTGCTGCGTGGCTTTGGAGTCTTCTGGAACCTTCACTCAGCATCTTTTCCTATACACTTTCCTGTGACTCTCAAACTATAGGTGATAAGTGACACACTGCTGGTGTTTAAGCTATCTTTAGGGCTAGAAATGTGACTCAGTTAGTAGAATGCTTGTCTAGCTTACACAAGGCCCTAGGTTTGGTCCCTAGTACCACACAGACCACACCTGCAATACCATCACTCAAAAAGTGGAGGCAGGAGGATCCAAGGTTCAAGGTCATCCTTAGTTACACAGAGTTCAAGGCTAGCCCGGAATACATGAGACCCTGTCTTAAAAACATTTTTTTTGTCCTGCCGCTCACACCACACCAGAAACACCCCACTCTGTCCCTGCAGACGGTAGAGCCGGTTGGTGGCATTTATGTGGCTGTCCCAGTGATGGTGAGTTAATGCAGGTCATTTAAGACTCACAGACTTGGCTCAGAGAAGCCAATGAAAACAGGACCTGACACATAACACTACCAATAATGATCTATAAATGGATGAACAACTAAGTAGCTTGTTTTAGTTCGGGTTTTATTGCTGTGAAGAGATGCCATGAACAGGACAGCTCTTTTAAAGGAAAACATTTAATTGGGGCTGGCTTACATGTTCAGAGGTTTAGTCCATCCTCATGGTGAGAAGCACCGCATGGTGTTGCAGAGGGAGCTGAGAGTTCTATATCTGGATGAGCAGAGAGCAGAAAGAAAGAGACATAGGGACTAACTTGAGCTTCTGAAACTTCAAAGCCCACACCCAATGACACATTCCTTCTAACAAGGCCACACCTCCTAGTAGTGCAATTCCCTATGAGCCTATGAGGGGCATTTTCATTCAAACCAACCCAATTGGCTCAATCCAGTCTTCTCTCTTAATGCATCTGAACGGGACAGGGGAGCCCTGGGGAAGCAGGATTGAGAAATAAACCGAAGTTTTAAACATCAGAAACTCTGGAATAGGCAAAAGCCTTCCAGCCACAGAAACCACGTGAGTCAGGAGGCAGGGGAGCTAGCCCATTTGGGGAGTGGACGGCTGAAAATGGCGGGTTCCAGCTGACCAGCTGACAGGAGGGCCCAGAGCTGCTGTGAGGCCTCCAGCTTCTGGGATTCCTGGTTGAAAGAACAGCTGTCGCTTCTGTTCCCAGGATCCGTCGGATTCCCACGGGGCCTGAGGTCATAGAATGAGTCTCTTCCTGGCAGCTCAGATTTGGGAAGGAGGAGGGTCATAGGGCGGCGGGGGTGGGGAGGAGGGGGGTGGTGGCATGGGATGCAAAGGCCTTTCCTGTTCCCTGGGAAGCAGACCACAAGCTGCACTCACCTGCATGGCACCAACAGAATCCACTCACTCTTGGTCCTGAGTTTACTGTGACTCACATGATTACTGATAAATGCTTGTATTTACAAATAAATTGTTAAATCTCTTATTTTAAATTTTAAAATTTCAATTTGTGAATTTTTTTAGTTGAGGTGATTAAAATACTTTTTTTTTTGAGACAGCCTTGCTCCGTAGCCCAGCTGGTGTCAATCTTCAAACTTTTCATCCTTCTGCCTCAGCCTCTAGAGTGTGGGGTTACAAGATTCTAGAGAGCAGAAACTGTCTTTTGTTTTGTTTTGATATCTTTCCACTTACGGATAGGATCTCATGTAGCCCAGACTGGCCTAGAACTTCTTGTCCTCCTGAATCCACCTCCTAAGTGCTGGGATTATGGGTGTACACTACCATATCCATCAGTCTCTCTCCATCTGTCTGTCTGTCCATCTGTCCCTCCCTCCCTCCCTCCCTCTCCTTCTTCCTCTTGTATTATCTGTCTGTCTTTCCATCCATCCATCCATCCATCCATCCATCCATCCATCCATCCATCCATCTATCATCTCCTCACTCTGTAGTCTGAGATAGCCTAATACTCTGTAAGCCTTCTACTCAGTCTTCCAAGTGTTGAGAGTCCAGATGTGAGCTCTCTCACCCAGCTCTCATGTCTGCCATACAGGCCCCCAACCACTGACCAGTAGATGGAATGGAATGAAAGAAAAAAAGAATGAATCTTATCTTAGAAGTCTAGCAGAGTAGGTCTGGATAGATAAGGAGCCTTTCCCTAGAGAATGCTTTCCTGGTCTTCATTTTATAGACCACTGCAGTGAGTTATTCAGCCAACATCAGTTAAAGGAAAGCTTTGGACTTGGCTAAGAAGCCAAGAGAGAACTAATGGGTCTGATGTAATTGGGTACCAATAAAGTGGTACTATATGAATCAAGGCCATGAGAACGGCAGTGCAAACCCCACACAATTAGAGACTAACTCATCTGCTCCAGCTCTTTCACTTTGAATCAGTTTATGGACACACAAGTTCCCACTGACATTGTCTGGTGATGTCATGGTGAGAATCCTGACAGTCATTAAATTTCTGGACAGAAGTCCAAAATGGCCAAAGCTACTCAGAAGGGATTAGGACACAAAACCACACAGCCCGCAAAGCCATTGTGCCCCAAGTTTGCAAAGTGAGCATGTCAGATACAAGACCCCCTCTTCCCTGTCTGCTAGCAGCATTGTGGAATGAGTTGGAAACCAGCTGGAGTATTTCCTCAGCGGCAGCAAAGCTCTAATAGGTAGTTCCACATGATATAACTTGTTCATCCATTCCATGTAGAACAGACTTACAAAGTAGCTTCTTTCTTCATCTCTACTTTACAGGTGGGAAAACTGAGGCACAGGCAAGCTATGTTCACTGCCTGGGATCCTATAGCCTGCAGTGGCTGAGCTGGGATTTGAACCCAGGCCTTCCACACTAAAGCTTTCATCACCCTGTGCATTGCTTCAAGTTTGTTGTTTCCAGATTCCCTGCCTCCTGTTTTTCATGGTCTGGAGCAAACTAAGACACAGGAAGAGAAATTTCATAAGGTTCCATTTACAGTGGAGTCTTGTCTCACATGGCAGGGACATTTCAAAGCCAGCACTGAGAAAAAGAAAACTGTATTAAGTTCAAATTGCCTTCACTCTGTGGACAGAGGAGTCTGTGACACACACTCTTCAGAACCACTGCCCACCGGCTTCAGTCTTGTGCGTGCCCATGTAGATCGATGTCACTTCTGAATTCCATGGACACACAGTGGCATGCAGTGAGCTGCAGGCGGCAGTGTTGGAGGGTGACTGAGATGAACGGATGTGTGCAGAGAGGGAAGGACAGAGGTGGAAGATAAGATGGGCTGGATGAAATGCAACGCTGAGCTCCAGGTGGCTCGCATACAGGACTGACAGTGAGGTTCTCTCAGTTTCTCTGGATGTTTGGAAGACTTTTAAATGTAATGTTGATAGAGAAATAATACACTTAAGATTCTCTTGGGAAGCTGCTGGCATTCATTTTCACATTGGCTATAGCAGTCAAATTCTCTAGTATAAAAACCAAATACTCACTAGTTGGGCATCTGATGACCCCAAGGGACCAAGTGGTGTGAGTAATTCACAGCTGCTCTGGAAGTGATGGAGCTTCAAGAGGCGGGCCTAGAGGGAGGTCATCAGGCCCACTGAGGATGGATTACTGCCTCCTCTCTGGAATGGGTCTTGTAATTTATCTTAAGCACCAACACATGACAGAGAGACAGAGGGGAATGGGGGGACAGGGTGGAGGAGAGAGAGTAAAGATCACAGGGAAGCCCCTGCCTGCCCATGTTAGACTACACTGAGCCATGAATAGTGAGAAAGACCAGCGCTGGAGTCCTCGGACCCTCTTGCCTGTCCCACCTGCTGTCTGCTGTTACCTGGTGGGAGAATCTGTAAGAGGCGGGGCCTTGACTTAGTTCCCTTTTCTGTTGCTATGGTAAGATACTCTGACAGAAGCAACTTAATGAAGGGTTTATTTAGATGCACAATTCTGGGGTTCAGTCCTCCGCGGGGGAAGTCAAGGCAGTAGGAACTGATGTAGCAAGTTACATGGCATCTTCATGGGAGACCACAGTCCTTGGCATGGTATCACCTGCAGTTAAAGTGGGTTTTCCTACCCAATCTAGAAACTCCCCCAACGACACACCCACAGGTCAACCTAACCTAGATAGACCCTCACAGGCTCCTTTTCTAGGCTGTTCCAGGTCTGCTGATTAAACCACCAATATTAACCATCGCAGGACCAGCAGAACAACTTAAGGCTATAAAATGGCCTGAATCCCCCCCAACCCTCCCTCCTTTCCCTCTCTCCTCCTTCATGACCACAAAGTAAGCAGTTTAGACTTGCCACATGTTCCTACTGTCACGTATGGCCACAGGCCCAGAACACTGAAACTGTGAGCCAGAGGAAACATTTTCTCTTTCTAAGTAGATTGTCTTTGGTCTTTGTTATTGTAAAGGAAAGCGGACTCATGGGTGACTAATACTTAATGATTTCCAGTTTCCTTCACTGTGGCCCTGAAAATAACTTCCTACTGAGGTCACTGAGAGAAAAGGGGTGATGTGTCCAAACCCCTTTTCTGAGGGGCTTCACAACTGATTTCTAGGTGTGCTGGATAGTTTCATGTCAACTTGACACAAGCTAAAGTCATCTGAGAGGAGGGGACACTAGAAAATGCCTCCATAAGAACGGGCCATAGGCCAGGCGGTGGTGGCACATGCCTTTAATCCCAGCCCTGGGAGGTAGAGGCAGGTGAATCTCTGTGAGTTCAAGACCAGCCTGGTCTACAGAGCGAGTTCTAGGACAGCCAAGGCTACACAGAGAAATCCTGTCTCAAAAGACAAAACAAGACAAAAAATAAGCAAACAAACAAAAGATTGGGCTATAGGTAAGCCTGTAGGGCATTTTTTAATTCAGTAATTGATGGGGAAGGGCCCAGTCCATTGTGGGTGGTGCCCTCCCTGGGCTGGTAGTCCTGGGTTCTATAACAAAGCAAGCTGAGCAAGTCATGAGGAGCAAACAAGTAAACAGCACTCCTTCATGGCCCCTGCATCACCTCCTGCCTCCAGGTTCCCACCCTGCTTGAATTCCCGTCCTGACTTCCTTTGATGACAAACTATGATGTGGAAGCATAAACCAAATAAACCCTTTCCCCTCCCACTTGCTTTTTGGGCATGATGCTTCATCACAGTAACAGAAACCCTAACTATGGCATAGGGAATTATTTCAAGGCACCTTACTAGTTCTGAGCCTCTGTCCACCCTGTCCCCACCCTGAGTGACCTGGGCTGAGTTCACAACTCTCACTTGCTCCCACACATGTGGTTTTCCTGGAATGTTTGAATCTGTTGCAATTCCAAACATTTTCATTGGAGCAACTGTTTTACCCAGATCCTATTTCTTCATCCTCCAGTACCAACCTCTCTCATGATCACTCCTGAAGGCTTTGGCCCTTCTCTGTCCCCTCCCACTGCCTAACTGTGCTATAGGGTTAGTGGGAGTCAGGTGTCCACTGCTGACAGCCACAGGATCAAGCTTGCTCGTGGCCTCTTAAGCTGCCCAGAGCCTAAGCACCTTGTCTGTCACTCCCAGCTCCAGCCATCAGCTTGGAAACTGCCAAGCTGTCTTTGTGCACCTTACACTTGAACACAGAGGCCCTGCAGGCTTGCTCCTTTGTGGAGGGCAACTGTGAGGAAGAAGAGGCGCGTTTGGCTGTCTTTTTATAGTCCTCTGCAAAGGTCAGGCTTTGTTTTGCAGCTGGAAATGGCCCACACCATACTGTGTGCATAAAAGGGATGGATTATCAGCCTGCCTTCCCATCAGGCCTGTGCTGAGCACATAATCTGCCTTCCTTTTCTTGGGCAAAACCACCTGAGGTTCAATTTGATGAGTTTTATTTCTGCCCCTGCATGAAGGGCTGTCCCAACACCAGTCTCTTTTAGAAGGCAGTGTTAGCCAGCTTTTCATGATAATCATAAAAATACCTGGGACAGACAATTTACAAAGTCAAAAGGTTAATTCAGGCTCAAGGTTTTAGAGTTTCAGACTGTGGCCGGTTGGTCCTCATTCCTGTCAAGCCTGTGGTGAGGCAGCACATCCTGGTAGGGAGCATTGGAGAGCAGACAGATCACTTGGGACGGGGGGGGTGATGGGGTTGTGTGAGGAAGTGAAAGGGAGGAGGAAGGGTGTGTGTGTGTGTCTTTTCTAAGGACACACCCCCAAAGACAGATAGCCTCCAGCTAGGCTCCACCCCTTAAAGGTCCTGCTGTGCCTTGAAACTAAACTGGTATGGAGTGAGCATTTGAGGACTTTTATCCAGACCCCAGTAGAGACCAGGAATGACACCTGCTTATCAGACATCTTGGATGCCCAATTTGTTTTACTTTAACTATGGAAAGGTGTGTTGCACTTTTTTTTATGCTGCATTTGTTTAATTATGTAAAGCTATGTTGCTGTTTCACCTTGCCTGCCTAAGGCATCTGATTGGTTTAATAAAAAGTTGAATGGCCAATAGCCAGGCAGGAGAGGGATAGGCGGGGCTGGTGGGTAGAGAGAATAAATAGGAGAAATCTAGGCTCAAGGAATGAGAGAGAATGAGGGAGAAAAAGAGGGAGATGCCCAGGGCCAGAAGCCAGGCAGCCGCCAGACAGACAGACACAGAGGAAACAGAAAAGTAGAACATATGGAATGAAAGAAAGCTAAAAAGCCCTGAGGCAAAGCATAGATGAAGAGAAACAGGTTAAAACAAGAGCTACGATAAGGCTGAGCATTCATGATTAATAACAAGTCTCTATGTCATGATTTGGGAGCTGGTTCATGGACCAAAAGAAAGCCCAATAGACCAATTTGTGTCATGCACTGTACGAAATGGGCATGAGAAAGACATCACATGTAAACTGGCTTCAGCTACCCACAGCCATGCGGAGGAACAGAGAAGGACAGTCTATGTGCCCCGAGTTCCCTAAGCAGGACATCCTCGTCTCCTAGAGGACTTTGGCTCACGGAAAGGCTGGCAGATGATTCCTTCAGTGTTGTGACTGAACACACACTGCCTGATACCTGCAGTGTGTCGTCCTCTGTTAGAGATTCTCGGAGCACACTCAGTTAACAAAACAAAGACCTCATTTCCATTCAGATGATGTTTCCAGTTTAGGAAATTATACATGGGCAATGAAATTTATTTTCCCAACTCAGATTTGATGGCAGGAAAGTGGTTGCAAGGATAATTGAATTGGGACGACACAGATCACAAATCATAGTGAGTACATATGTGTATGTTCGTGTATAGACGTGTGGGTGTGGCATGTGTGTGTGCGAGAACATGTAATGCCCCAGGATGCAAGTGAATTAAGTTACTTTTGCATACACCTGGCAGAAACAACTCCCAGAAGGTTTCTTCCTGCTCATGGCTGTGGGGAATCCACTGCCAGACGTGCCGGGCTCTGTCTGTGGTGCTGAGAGCGTGAGACGCAGGTTTCCACAGCATGGTGGGTCAGGAAGCAGCAAGGCAGGACAGAACCAGGGGGCAGGTATGGCTGCCAAAGGGGCAGGCAGGCTCCACAGCCTTCAGGCACCACCGTGAGCTGGGGACTGAGAGCTTGGCCCATGAGCCTGCAGAGGACATTTCAGATTTAAGGGTGTTGGACCCCCCCAAAGGCAATCCCCTCTCATTGCCTCCTGGCTGCCACAGTGTGAACTACTTGTTTGTCATCTACTCCCTGTCACAGACCCCCCAGCAGTGGAGCCAGCCAGGCACAGAGTGAGCCCTCTGAGACCGTGGGCTAACGTTGCCCTTTCCTCTATTTGATGGCTTCAATATTTTGTCACAGTGACAGAAAGGCAACACTGGGGCCACCCCCTCCATCTTCCCTCTCATCGAGGCCTGATTTGGAGTAATGGCCTCTTACAGGACATTTTCTGATCTTTTCCTGTGGACACCACCGTATCCCTCAAACACATGGATAGCAACAGCCTTCCTCTTCATCCAAACACGTAGATGCAAAATACATTGTATGTCCCTGGACTGTTGGCCAACACCCATAACTTTCTATGTCCTAATTTTACGCTCAGTAATCCTCCAGCTAATTCAAAGAGTTTCATGACCCTCTGATGCATGAGTGAAGTCATTGGAAAATAGAGCGATTCTGGAAGGGCGTGGGACAGTGACTTTGTGGGTTGAGAATGACCCTTCAAACTCTTTCTACCTGCCAAGGAAACAGAATTAAAAACCAATGCGAGGAGGTAAAATTTCAGTTTTAAGGATGAATTCACACCAAGAGTGGGCTGCAGGCAGAGTGGAGGGTGAACTTGGCTTTTGGTTAGACCAGTGGTTCTCAAACTTCCTAATGCTGTGACCCTTTAATACAGTTCCTCATGCTGTGGTGACCCCCCCCCAACCATAAAATTATTTTCGTTGCTACTTCATAACTAATTCTGCTACTGTTATGAATTGTAATGTAAATATTTTTGGAGATAGAGGTTTGCCAAAGGAGTCATGACCCACAGGCTGAAAACTGCTGGGTTAGACACTTGGGCAGATCTTTTCATTCCCGTCTGGGACTCCACCGGGCACAGGGCAGATGCTAACAAAATGCTTTTGCATAAAAAATTTTTCCCTTACCCCAAACCTGTAAGTTCCCTTAACTTCCTGTATCTGCCCTGTATTTTGATCCCATTCCTGGTCATTCTGCTGAGGCTCACATCTGACTCAGATTCCCTGTAGGGCCTGAGTCAGAGATTCTAGGGACTCAACCAATGGAAGGGAGAGGAGATAAGAGGAACAGAGGGAGAGAGAGAAGAAAAAGAACAAGAACAAGGAGGGAGAAGAAAAGAGGAGAGAAAAATAGGGAGAGAGGAGCAAAGAGAGGAGAGAGAAGAGAGAAAGAGTAATAGAGAGGGAGGAGGAGGAGTACAGAAGAGAGAAGAGAGAGAAAGAGAATGTACATGATAGGTAGGGAGGTAGATAGGTAGATAGGCATAAAGACAGATAAATAGGTGATAGATAGATAAATAGAGAGTAGACAGATGGCATGAAAAGATACATGATAGGTGATAGGTAGATAGAAAATAGTTAGATAGATGATAGACAGTAGATAGATAATTGATAGATGATAGACAATAGATAGATGCATTGATACATAGACCATAAATACATAGATGCACAGATTGATTTATTAGAAGGAAAGGGCTCATGCAGCTGCAAAGGCTCCGAAAGGCCCCCAGGAGAGCAGCTCATGGAGAGCCAGTGTGTACAGAAGGCTCCAGAAGTAGGAGAGCCAACATGACATGACAGTCCCCTGCTTACAATGCTTTGACTTGAAAGCTTTTCACCGTTGTGATGCTGCAGAAGCCACTCCCAGTGAGTTCTGTGTTTAGAGCACTGAGTCGGGGTCTTTTCCCAGGCTAGTGAGATGTGGTGTGATTTTCTCTTGCAAGGCTGGGCACTGTCAGAGAGTGAAGCTCCCAGTCAGCCATGTATCCATGAAGGAGCACATGGGACTCACTGTGAAGTGCTGTGCTGTTAAAATGTTTGGGAAGTGAGGTAGATGAACAAACTTTCTTTCTTTTTTGTAATTAATTATTTATTCTTATTTCATGTGCATTGGTGTTTTGCCTGCATGTATGTCTGTGTGAGGGTGTCAGATCCCCTGGAACTGGAGTTACAAACAGTTGTGAGCTGCCATGTGGGTGCTGGAAATTGAACCTAGATTCTCTGGAAGAACAGGCAGTGCTCTTAACTACTGAGCTATATCTCCAGCAATGAACACACTTTCTACATATGGCATTTTAGCTTTCAGTGGGATTCATGGGATGCTCCTCCATCAGAAGTGGAAGAACATCCAAGATAAGCCAATGTTTTGATACTTTGAATCCTAAAGCCCACACAGACAGCTGGCCCAGCCCTCAGGAAGCCAGGTAGGTGGCATGCTCTCTTATTTAGGTTTTGTGTTCTGCAGGGCCTTCAACTGGTGGGGTATGGTCCACCTGCTGTATTCAGTTCACCCATTCACACTGGTTAGTCATATCCAGAAACTCGCTCCTAAGAACGCACATGCATTGACCAAATATCTTGGCACCGTGTAGCCTACTCAAGTTGACATATAAAATGAACCATTCCAGGTCCTTGGGCTGGAGAGCTGCTTTCTGTAAAATCGGGACCTTGGCAAGAAGGGGATACACACTCAAGAGATAAGACTTGAAGGAGGTGAGACCTGGAAGAGGTGAGACCTGAGGGAGGTGAGACCTGAAGGAGGTAAGAGCTGAGGGAGGTGAGATCTGGAGGAGGTGAGACCTGGAGGTGGTGAGACCTGAGGGAGGTGAGATATGAGGGAGGTGAGACCTGAAGGAGGTGAGATATGAGGGAGGTGAGACCTGAAGGTGAGACCTGGAGGAGGTGAGACCTGAAGGAGGTAAGACCTGAGGGAGGTGAGACCTGAGGGAGGTGAGACCTGAAGGTGAGACCTGAAGGAAGTAAGATCTGAATAGAAGGAAAAAGTGGAGGCATGAAAGAGAGAAAGGGGGTGAGAAAAGAAGAGAGAAAGAAGAGAGAGTGAGATGGAATGGTGAATTTAGGCTCCTTGGCTCTCAACATTTTATTGTCAACTTGATGGAATTGATACCTAGGAGACTAGAGAAGCATGCCTCCCTGTGTGTCTGAGGGTGTTTCCAGAGACTCAGTTAGATCATGAGGGCTCTAGTCTAATCCGTGGATTAATCTCCTGATGGATTCAGGATGGGGTGACGTTAGGGAGGAGGTGGAAGGAGAGGTGACATTGGGAAGGAGGGGGAAGGAGGGGTGACATTAGGGAGGAGGAGGTACCTAGTTGGAGGAAGGAGGTCTGGGGGGTAGGGGATATATGT
>CABHPQ010172418.1:823-18313 GCA_902168405.1 Peromyscus aztecus
CAGCAGGTTGTATATATATATATATATATATATATATATATATATATATATATTTGTTCATACACACACACACACATATGTAACAATTACAATCAAACAAAAGAGGTCATCAGCTTGAGAACTGGAGAGCTGGGAGGGACTTGATGGAGTGAAGAGATGGGGGAAAGTGATGTAATTCTATTTCAATTGATAACATTAAAAGTAAATAAATAATAAAATAAATTAGTTGGCCTTGTCACTTCTGTGAGGACAAGGTCTGCTATAGTTTAGATCTCAAATGGCTTCCAAGAGCCATGTGCCTTAGACTTGATGGTGGCCTGTGGTGCTATTAGGAGGTGGTGGACCCTTGAATATATTTTCATTCCTAGCACTTGGAAGATGGAGGCAGTAGAATCTGGAATTTGAGGTTATCTTAAGCTATATAGGGAATTGTGACCAGCCAGGGATAGGGAATTGTGACCAGCCAGGGATAGGGAATTGTGACCAGCCAGGGATGTATGGGACCCTGCCTCAAAAACACACAAATCTTGGACTGGTGAGATAGCCAAGCCTGACAACCTGTTTGATCTCTGTGACCCACATGGTGGAAAGAGCTGACTCCCAAAAGTTCTCCTGTGACCTCTACACACACCCTTTGTGTATGTGCCCTTCCATCTCCTCCCCTTTCTCTTCTTTCTCTCCTTCCCTCCTTAATCTTCTCTCTCGCCCTTTCTCTGTGTCTTCATTTTGCTCTTCCGGCATGAGGTGAGCAACTTGGCCCTGCCACATCTTCCTGACATGATATGCTGCCTAATTGCTGGCCAGAACCAATCAAATGAACCAACCAAGGACTAAAACTTCTAAAACCATGAGCCGCCAATACACCTTTCTCCTTGTAAGCTGAGGATCTCATGTATTTGCTGTAGTGGTAGAGATCTGACTAATATAATATCATTGTTTTCTTTGGCAAATGTTTCTAGAGAACACTCTGCTATTGCCTGCACTAGAATTTTTCTACCCATCATCATAAGACCTACCACTTCAGTTGTCTCCTAGATTAAAAGGTTAAGCAGTAACTTGACAATGTACTGTGAGTCCTGATTCTATCACTGACCAGGTTTGTGAGCTTCTTTAAACCTCTGTTTCCTCACTGAAAAATAGGAATAACAATAGGTAGGTAAGGTGTTGCACACCTTTATTCCCAGCACTTGGGAGGCAGAGGCAGGCAGATCTTTGTGAGCTCAAGGCCAGTCTGGTCTACATAGTGAAGGGACACTAGCCCACTTGAGCCTATGGCTCTGGCATGCCTTACCCTTCTCCCCACTGCCTCTGCCTTGCTAAAACCCCTTAGATTACATTCTTAAAGCTAGCCACCAATTTCTATTCCCTTATTTGGCCACTTCTCCTCCTAAGGCTGACTACCAAGGTCCAGCTACCCAAAGCCCCTTTTGGCTGCCCTAATTAACATGCCCAACTAAAATGAAACACCTCATTTTTATGGGTTTCCCCTTGTACCTTTAAAAACCACCATTTTCCTATGTGCCACATGTCTCCTCTCTATCTAGAGCATCCTTTGTCCCTCTGGGACAAATACGCCTTTCCCTTGCTCCCTTCCCCTTCTCCCTCATCCTCTATCTCCTGTCTTTGTCTCTTATTCCCTGCCTTCTGTCTCTCTAGAGAAAAAAAATCTCCTTTGTGCTGAGAACTTGGTCTTGAGGGTCCCGAACCAATACTTTTCCTTTTCCATAGTGAGTTCTATGACAGTCTGGACTGGGAGGGTGGAGGGTGGATGTGAAAGAAGTTTGGGGAGGGGGATGTATATGATTAAAAACACATTGTGAAAAATTCTCAAAAAGAAAATAACAATAGCCAAACCTTCCTTAAAATTTTCTTGTAGGGGGCCTGGAGAAATGGCTCAGCTGTTAAGAGCACTGGCTGCTCTTTCAGAGGACCCTTGCGCAATTACCAGCACCCACATGGCAGCTCACAACTATCTGTAATTCCAGTCCCAGAGGATCTGTACCCCTTTTCTGACCTACAGGGCACCAGGCATACATGTGGTACACTGATGTATATGCAGACAAAACACTCATATAAGTGTAAAAACACAACAACAAAAAAAAGTTTTTGTAAGGAGAGAAGAACCCTGGTCATATGTCTCAGAAAATCATTTGTACTCAATAGATGTGGGATGTTATGTTTCTATAAAAAAATTTAAATTACATTAATTTTATTCTGTGTATGTGTGTATGTGTGTGTGTGTGTGTGTGTGTGTGTTATGTTCATGTATTTGCACACTTATGCCATGGTGCCAGTTTGTAAGTCAGAGGGCAGTTTGACAGCTTGCAAGAGTCAATTCTCTCTTCCCTCCAATCAGGTCCTGGCTGTCAACTTCATGTCATCTGGCATAGGAGTAATTACCTTTATCTGCAGAGTCATCTTGCCAGATGCTACTATTTTCATTAGCATAAACTAAGGGCAGACCGTTATAGATTAGATACTTTTATTGAGCACTCTGTTAAAATTGAGTCCTATATCCGGAAGAAATTCCTCATTGTCTGCTAGACCCTTATCAAATTTTGTAGCTTTTCCGTCCCTCCTCCACAACACCCCATCCCTCCAACATACTCTGTACTCTGCCCAAACTGGCTGGTACATCAGGAGTTAGACATGTGGTAACTACCTCAGGGCTAATGCTTATGTTTCTTCCTTCAGAAAATTCTCTGAAGGCATTGCAGTAGAAGAAACTTAGACCCTATTCCAGTTTTTTATGTAGCAATTTCCTTTGAGATGAAACTTTCCTTATTGGAGGGAAGTCCCTCAAGACACAGGATGTACTAAGAGGTGGTCAAATACTTCATCCTGCAGGGAAGCACATTAACCTCATGAAGTAAACAGTTCAAAGAAAGGCCCTGAAACTGATCAGAAGTACAAGGGCTCTTATGGTGGTTTGAACAAGAATAGCCCCTATAAGCTCATATATTTTAATGCTATATATCAATAGAGTTCTTGAAATATGATTATCACTATTGTAGCTTTAACCATAATATTTAATATGACATAACTTTTATTTTTACTTAAAAATTTTATTATACTTATTCATTTGTTTATTTATATGTAGGGAGTGGTGTGTTCATGTGTCAGGTCAGAGGATAACTTTAATGAATCAGTACTCTACTTCTGTCATGTGGTTCCAGAGGAGTCAAACTCAGGTCATCAGCCTTGGCAGCAAGCACCTTTTCCAGGCGAGCCATCTCACCAGCTCTTTATTTAATGTTTATATGTGCTTCTGTAGACTTAATGTTATTTTATTAGAGCTGGGGAAAGAATCCAGAGCTCCTTGCAGGCTAGGCAAATACTGAACCACAGAGGCATACCCATAACCGCTTCTGTTGCTATAAATCTTTTAAAAATTTGTGTGTGACACAAACAGCTGACCTGAGCTAGTGGGAGATCACAGACTCTGGACTGACAGCTAGGGAGCCTGCATGGGATCTACCTAGGCCCTCTGCATGTGTGTGACAGTTGTATAGCTTGTTCTGTTCTTGAGGCTCCTAACAGTGGGATCAGGACCTGTCCCTGGTGCTTGAGCTGGCTTTTGGGAACCTATTCCCCATACTGTGTTGTCTCTTCAGGCCTGGATGCGGTGGGAGGAGATTGGTCCTGCCTCAACTTGATGTGCTATGCTTTGTTGACACCCATGGGAGGCCTGCCCCTTTCTGAACGAATACACAGGAGGAGTGGATGGGGAGGGGGGTAGATGAGAGGTGGGGGAAAGGGACAGGAGGAGAGGAGGGAGAGAAAACTGTGGTCGGTATGTAAAATAAAGGAAAAAAAATTTACTTAATAGAAGAAGGTCGTGTGTGAGAAAGTGTGTGGGTGCCAATGTAGTTGTGGAGATGAGAGGACAACTTGCTGAAGTCAGTTCTCTTCTTCTGCCATCTGGGTCAGGGATTAAACTCAGGTTGTAAATCATTGGTTCATTATCTGTATTATTTTTATTATTGCATTGTTATTTAAAATGTTTGGAACATTTTCTGAGCTCTGTTGAATCTGTGGACGTAGAGCTTGCAGATAGAGAGGCTCTCTGAATCCCGTCCTATGCTCTGGTAATTTGAAGCCTTCCTTCTTATCTGCCACTTGACTTGCAGATACTAAATCTAGGTAAATACTTTGCTTTTCCCTAAATTTTATTCCACCAAAAAAATCAAAACAGCTATGCTGTGTGAGGCAAGGCTGGTTGGAACGTTATGCCATTTAAAAAAGAGATTTATTTTCATTATTTTTAAATTGTGTGTGTAAGTGTGGGCATGACCAGAGGTGTCTGAGCCCTCAGAACTGCCGTAAAAGGTAGTTGTGACCCACTGGGAATAAACTCAGAAGGCATTTTCCTTCACACTGGTTCATGACATGTTAGGTATCAAACTTAGGGCTGTATGCTAGCAAGTACTTTACCAATTGAATTATAGCCAAGACCAGAAAATTTTGAATTATTGACAAAGAATTCAAAAATTTCCAAGACACAGTGCAGCCAAACATATATATCTGTAAGCTTAGATGGGTCCATGGTTCATCATTTAGAAAGCATACTTCAGTACAAAGTTCTTAGTCTTAGCTGTGCAAAGATATTTTGAGGAAGCGTTTTCAAGAAATACCAATTCAAGGTAGAGTCCTGAGACACTACTTTTAAAGCATCCTTGGGACTAAGACACAAATGCAACCAATGAGATCAAGTGGACTTGAAACTTGACATCTGTCCAAAGAACATTCGTCACTGTGTTATCATACAGTATTTTATGGTAGGTACAAAATAGGCATATAATGAATTCCGCAGAAAAAATGGAAAAGAAAGAGGCACCTTGCTTGATCTCTCTCCATCATTTCTCTCCTTCTGTGTCCTCTGTGAGGAATGTTTTTGTTTTACCGAAGGCAGCTAACCTGACAGAGGCCAACATTCTCTCAACTTGCCCCATTTTGTGATGTGCATATTTACCCAACCTCTAGACAACTCTATCATACCCTTTCTGTAAGCATAGGTTAGTCAATCTCACATTGTGAGGTCGAACCGCCTACCAATGGTGTGAGACAGTCACCACCTGCATTAGTGATAAACAACAGAGCTGTCTTGGCCACATGTGCTGCTTGCTAGCCTGCTTTGTATTCTGGCACATACTTTTTATAAAAATAAATTGTCCACACACTTTTTACTGACAGAAAGTTCCTTGCTTGGTTAAATCCATTTAGTGTGCTTCTTTGAGCCATACTGAGATTATTGTTTTCCAACACCTCCTTCAGTTTCTACCCCATAATCCTCTCCCACCTCTCCTCTCCTCAGTTTCTTGTTATGGTTCCCTGTGCTCCTTCACAGCTGAGTTCTGAACCTAGGGACTCAGAGCTATTACACAAACACTCTGCCCCGTCAGGGAAAGTTAAGAATCTAGGCAGGAAGAAGGACAGGATTTCCTAAGAGAGCTGCTTCCTTTCTTGTGGGAAAAGGTGGAAAAGGCCTGCTCAGGACAAACTTCTGGGCTCTTTTCTAATGGCTACCTGGATGGTGGTTCCACACTAAACCACATCCCTAGTCCTCCACCCTTCTCATCCCCTTCCTTCCAGTCCTGGTACATCTGCCACTTTACCTCTCAGTATTGCCCAGGCCCAGTCTTCCCTTCTCTTTTCCTCAGTTTCTTTTCCGCGCTGCATGTTATTCTCTCTGCATCTTTGTCTGTGTCTACACCAGAGAGCTGAATTATGTTTTCTTCTTCCTCCATCTCTTTCCTTCACTTCCTCTCTATAACTAATTTTCAGTGTGTGCTTCTCTTAAAATCCATCTCTCCAAATCCTCTTTCACTCAAGATTTCATCCTGTCTTTCTCTCCCATTCTTCCATGTCCTCTGCTTTCTTTGATTTCTGTTCACTTCCTCTAGGAGTCTCTCTCAACACCTTTCTTTCCCCCTTCAAAATGCTAGTCCCCTGTCTTTCCATCTTTTCTCTATCGCTCCTTTCCCCTCCCCATAACCTCTCTCCCTTTGCACGTTCTCTCTCACATACATGGTGTTTGTTCGGCTCTCTCTCTCACCTTTCGCTTTCTCCCTGTCTTCCTCCCACGCTGTGCTGTGCTCCCCTCCGTTCCCTCTTTCCTTTCTCTTTCTTCCTACACTCTCTCCTCTCCCCTTCCACTCTGTTCTTTCACAGGAAGCATCCCTAGGCCCTGGCTGCTGTGGGAACCCTCCTACCTTGTGTCTGATGCTGTTCTCTGTCTCTGCTTCCACTGAAACTCGAGCCCTGAGGCACCGGAGGCCTGGACTTTATAAAAGACTTTCTGGCAGCCAGGCTATGGCTGAAGGCCAGCACCAGCTGACATTTAATCCCACCCAGACATGGCTGGTCACGGAGTCTGCAGGGTCTAGCGGTTTTCATAACGCAGGATGAAAAATCAGCTTTGTGGGAATCAAGGCCACGTGGGTGAGTGGGTGCTTGAGTTGGTCTCTGCAGTGCTAGGAATGCTTTCCTTTAAAAACCTTTAGGGAAGCAAGACTGTGAGGACAGGCAGATGCCAGGAGAAGGTAATTTCTGACTTCCCAGCCCAGTGTAAGAGCTCCCTCGCCTAGAGGAGAGTAGACGAAACTATGTTCAATTCAGTTTTTCCAGATTCCAGCTCTTTACAGACCTACATGATATTGACTACCAATTCATCCTGCTTTTCCTGATACCTGAGCTTTGAAATCAGGAAGGGGGGGGAGGGAAGGTAGGAAAAAAAAGAAAGAAAGAATGGAAGAACAGAAGCCAATGAGTTCTCCTGATTCCTCCCCTAGCCAGAGTCTGGTTTTGAAAATGATGTAATACTTCTTTTCCAGCCAGCCAGCCAGTTTGTACTGAGTCTGTGTATGCCAACTTCACCGTTAGAAATAAGCAATATAACTATGACTGTTTTAACAAGAACAGAAACAGCAAATGCTTAAAAAAATTCATGCTCTGAGTAGGTTTCCTACTTATTCTAGAATTTGTTAATTTAATTCTTATAATGTCTGTCCCATTTTATGGAAGAAGAAATAGGAGGGCAGAGAGACTCCCAGTTAAAGAATTGAACGGGTGTCTGATCCAGAACTATATGGCCCCAGATGAGTTCTTTCCACATATTCATGGAACCATAGTTGACTTGAAGGAAGAACAGAGAGACACATAATTAAATGCAGCTACAGATATTTAAACTCTGGCCTTAAAGGATGGCTTAGCCCCAGCCTGACTGTTTGGCTCCACCTGCAGAAACAGCATGCCCCAGTATTGAAAACAACCCACCCTGCTTCCAGTCAAACCATAAAAAAAGAAGAAGAAGAAGCTGTAACTTGCTGGTAGCTACCCATGTCTGTGTATGTACACACACCAGTCCCCCAGCTGCTCTGAGCCCATTCAACCTGCATTCTCGGTAAAACTTAAGGTCCCTGTCTGTTCCAATAAAGCAGTCTCAGCCTATTGAGATCGAGTCTGTCTGCTTTCTGCCTCAGTGTCCCTGTATCTGATGTCAAAACCTGGGTCCCTGGGGCACAAAGTCTCCCTTCCCTTCCCTGGAGTCATTCCTCTGGGAATGAGAACGCACTCTAAGCTCACTCTACAGGCTAAACAGCCACCAGTCCAACTCAAAACCGCTGATCTTTGTGGCCTTTGCCTTGGTGAGTAGTGCAAGTCCCATGGACGGAACTTCCGTTCTTGGAACTTTACTGGTGCCCTGTGTAGGCCCGGCTTGACCACAGTCCTCTCTGCTCTTCTCAGAGACCCCTCCTTCCACCTTCCTCTGATCCTTCCTCTAACCTCTTCCTTCCAGACTCTCATACCCAGGCTGAGAGGCCTTCCGCTTTTTGATCACTGCTACCCAGACATCCAAATTCTGCAGGACAAGGTAATGTTCCATCCAGGTCTGCCTCAGAGGTGCCCTGACCAGGCCCCAGATCGCAAAAGTTATAGAGGTTTAAGAACCTCCCATGTTTAACTGACTTTGTGACCCCTGAGTCTTACAGCAAGTGTGGAATGCCATCTCCTAACACTTGGGCTCGTTTTCTTCTTTCCCAAAACCCAGGGTTGCCTCAGGCAACAGGATAAGACACTGTACCAGTCCGGCTTGACATTTCACACTTAAACCATTTTTTTTAGGTAGTCTCAAAACACTCCAGCATACCAAACTCAATTTTCCAGTCAAATATGGTCACAGTTTTCTGATAATGACCATCCACGGCCCCAAAATGTTAAACTTTCAATTTTGACATTTTACTGACCTAAACAACCTTCTCAAATGAAATGGCAAAGCATCTGAGAGCAGCCCACCCTGCTCCTCAATACCCCAGCCCCGCCCCCATTTTAACCCTTCTCATTCCTGCCTCCCAACTCCAGCTTATAACCAGAACTTAACTCAGAAGAAAACTGGAGATACAGTCTACATGGCTCCTAGTGCCTGCTGTTTCTAGAGCATCTCCAAGCCCGTTTTTCCTAACTTTGGGGCTATTGTTTTTGCTCTCAGGACTTCTTTATTATTATTGTTAATTAAATTTATTAATTTATTTTATATCCCCACCGCAGTTTCCCCTCCCTCCTCGCCTCCCTCCTCGCCTCCCTCCTCGCCTCCCACCTCCCCTCTGTTTTTCCCCCACACCAATCCACTCATCCTCTGTTTCTGTTCAGAAAGAGCAGGCCTTCCTTGGGTGTCAACAAAGTATGGCATATCAAGTTGAGGTAGGACTAAGCTCCTCCTCTCGTATTAAGGCTTGGTAAGGCAACCTGGTATGAGGAATAGGTACCCAAAAGCCTGCCAAAGCGTCAAGGACAGACCCCAGTCCCACTGCTGGGAGTCCTGCATGTAGACCAAGCTATACAACTGTTACACATGTGTAGAGGGCTTAGGTCTGTTCCATGCAGATTCCTTAGCTATTGGTCCAGTGTCTGTGAGGTTAGTTGTCTCTGTGGATTCCCTTGTGATGACTTCGACTTTCCTGCCTCTCTTCAATAGGATTCCTGGAGCTTGGCCCAGTGTATGGCTGTGCCAAGGTCATGGGCGGATCAAACACCACTACATGCATCTGTTTCCATCAGTCATTGGATGAAGGCTCTCTGATGACAATTGGGGGGTAGTCACCAGTCTGATTGCAGGAGAAGGCCAGTTCAGGCTATTTATCCACTATTGCTAGGAGTCTCAGCTAGGACTTCACCTACGTCTGTGGTCTGCTTTTGTTTCTACCCCACCAAGCTTGGATACTTTTGCTTTTGTTTCTGCTTTCCAGGTTGTCTGCCCCCATCTGCAGACACACACAAACTGACTATAGAGGTATAACTCACTGGGTGCAGTTTTGCAGAGATTCAAATGTGATTTGTAATTCTGACAATATTAAAAAAAAGCCACAGCTGTTTTCCATCACTAAAAAGCACCCCCACCCCAAGACATAAAATACTTAAAAACAGTTAAAAGGTGAACTGTTTCTAATAGAGGTTTTCTTATCTCATGGTATAAAGGTGTCTGTGTATTTTAAAACAACTAAGAGGTAAACTATTTCTAATAGAAACTACTACTGTTTATCTTTTCTTATGGTATAAAGATATCTATAGTAAAACCAGCTAACAGGATGCTGATACACAAACAAAATAAAAGGGACCCTCTATCCAAAATCAATAATAACTCAGACATAGCAGGGCTTCCTCAGGTAAATTCTGTCAGATGACGCAAACATAAATTTAATAACGAGTATGATGCAAAAATCTCTACATGCAACATAAGTTTTAAAGGCTGTCTTATCTTTTCTATAACATTTACCTGGAAACTTACAAGGCCTAATGGTTTTACAGTACATACACATGTAAGATTCATTTGTTGCACCATGCTGTGTGCATAATTTGGGTTCAGCCTCTCCTTCTAAAGGTGATGTTGCACCATACCTTCTAAGATGAACAATTGTCGTCTTCACAATTCCGTCTGTGCTTGCTTTAAACAATCACAGGTGGACTTGTTAAATGTTAATATTCCTCTAAATAAGTAGGGATTTGACAAGGTCATTGGCTCTTCACTGAGTATCCAGTCATTGCTCCCAGCTGGTTCTATGTAATTAGGCCTTAAGCATATGAAACCTCAAGGTTTTCTGGGTATATAGGCTAAAACCTAAAAATGGGGAAGAAGTCCATCTATGTAACAACAGCAACACCAAAAACTATTACATATACAAAATAAAGGCCCCTTAAAACTTTTCTTATAATAAATGAGTTTTATTTGTTACTGTTATGTCTCATGGTATTTAAAAAATTAATAAAAAATATAAAAGTTAAAATGGAGTGTCTAGCTCTCCAAATACTCCCCCACCTTCTTAGTTCTGGTTAACATAAAACCTATAACAACAAAAATGTTAATAGTAAAAAATCCATAAACAGGTAATCTCAACTTGTTAAAACATGCCATGTATGAATTTTCAAGGTTCTAATGGTCTATTCATGTTAGCAGAATCTGACTAAAAGATGTATGTCTGATCACTTTTGTCTCTGTTAACTTTGTAGTTTATTAGCTATTTTTTTAAAAAAATACTGAGTCGTATAAAAAAGTAGTATTTCGTAAAAGTACACTATAAAAGAATATATATACATATATATATATTCATAATGAGGTTCCTAGTCGTTCTATGAACTATATGTACAGTTTAAAGTTTATTTTCATATTAAAAGAGCTTCAATTCAAAATTATATTTTTAAGGATTGTTTTACAGAGATAAAATTGTTGTAAAATCTTATTCTTATAAAAGCTACTTACTGTAAATTGATAAAGATAATTAAAACATACAAGTTAATGGTCAGTCAGCTTATAAATGATCAGAATTTTTAATGTGCTCAGAACTGTTTGTAGTCATGCTAAGGACAAATATAGTTCATTTAGAGAGACAAGTTCAAAAAAAGAGACCATTTTTATTTCCCACTATAGGGTCTTTTGTGTATGTTGTCAAAGTTAAACGTAAAGTAAGTAACTCCAAAGAAGTTTAAAATAAACTTTAAATTAAACTTGTTCAATGTAAAATAATACTCAAAATCACGTTTTTTTAATATATGTATAATTTTATGCCACTTGGGATGATAATGCTCCTCTCAGGAGCCACAGACAAACAAAACTCCCAGTACTAGGCATAATACCTTTTGGTAAGAGGAGTCTAAGAAATCTCCAAAACATACATGCTATTGACCTTACCCTTGACTATCTCTCAGAATTTAAATGTGCAAGCTTATTGCTGAAGATACCATGTACTACAGACCCAGGAATTGGATGAATTGAGCTAGAACTGATGTAGAAGCCTTCTCAATGAGAACGAGGTCTCCCAGTACTAATAGGTGTAGGCAAACTGGCAGGTGAGGAAAGCATTCAGTACTCCTAACTAGTTGTGACACTTCTGAACCACAGCAATGATCAGCCCTGCAAGATACTCCTAGTGGTGAAATAGTAGCACTTATATTTTTGGGCTAACTGACATCTGTATAACTGGACTTAAGGTTCAATCAATAGGAAATTCATGCCTGGTACTGTAAACCCAGCCAACTAACCATGCTGGTGAGGCCGTGGAATCTAGAGAAAAGCATACTAATACCATTTTCTTTTCACTAAATTTTTCATTTATTTTACATACCGATCACAGTTTCCCCTCCCTTCTCTCCTCCTGCTCCCTCCCCACACCTCCTGTCTACACACCCACCCCATCCACTCCTCCTTTCAGAAGGGGGCAGGCCTCCCATAGGTGTCAACAAAGCATGGCATATCAAGTTGAGGCAGGACCAAGCTCCTCCTACTATATTAAGGCTTGGTAAGGCATCCCAGCATGGGGAATAGGTTCCTAAAAGCCATCTCATGCCCCAGGGACAGGTCCTGATCCCAGTGGTTAAGAGCCCTGGTTGCTATTCCAAAGGACTACAGTTCAATTCTCACCACCTACATGGTGGCTCACAACCATCAGTAAGTTCAGAGGATCCAATATCTTCTTCTGGCCTCCACAGGCACCAAGCTTGCATGTGGTACACAAGCACCAGTACACACCAAACAAATAAATTGATAGATTAAACAAATAAACAAACAAATAAATGAGTAATGTCATTTTCTTTACCAGTATAATTTCTAAGCACATTCTTAATACTGACTTAATACTGATTCTTATACTAACATGTAAGTGTAGCTGCCATCCTTCATCAAGCAACTTCTTTTTTAATCAAAGGGAGACCATTACAGCAATCCACAACTGGTCAAAATGCAGAAAGAAACTGAATGTGGGTTGGCAAGCCTCAGTTAATATATCTACAATACAACTACTACTTGGAAGGCTCAGAGAACACTGGGAAAGGTAGGGTGGAAAGATCGTAAGGCCCAGAGGACCAGTATGTCTGTTGTTAGATTGTGCTTTCCAGATAAGACCAGAAAGCTGCACCTGTGAATTTTCAACAATATGGCTGCCTAAATAAGATTTGCACAATTGTAATACCACTTGACCTTCCAACGTGGAGTTACGCAAGGCCCCACTCCTAGAAGAAGAGTTACAGGGAATTAATAATTGTTGACAGAGGGATACTCAACCTTCCCCAGGGATGATCCTTTTGATAAGTTATCAAATACCAAGTGGTCAGCCTTAAAATCATATACATATGAGTGACATTAAATGAACTCATCAGGTTTTATATATGTGTGTGTGTGTGTGTGTGTGTGTGTGTGTGTGTGTGTGTGTGTGACAAAAACAAGGAAATTGGAAGAAAAGCACTGTTACGTAGCAGCAAAAATTTAGTTTGGAATGGAAAAGGCAGGAATTGAATTGGGTCTTTGGAGCTCAAAATTCGTGAAGGAGTGGAGATGTGTTGAGCACACATTTTAAGTGTAGCCGTTGAAAGTAACATTCATCTGTTACAGTACAGTTTACCTTTCTATCATTTTTGCCAAGTTTGAGTCCTCAGCAGTGTAGTCAGTGACACCAGGATAACTGCAGCCAGATGTCACTTTTGGTGTTTCTTTATTGTCTTGTGTCACATTATCATTAAACTGCTGAGCAATGGCTTGTAAGGAATCTAATACAGAGTAATCAAAATTGTCAAGTCACGAGATCTTGGCAATATTTTCAATGCCTTCTACCCTTCCGTTTATTCATTGAATTCATTCATTTATCTTGGTATTTTATAGTTAAATAGACGTACATTCACAATCTGAATTTCTGACAAAGTTTTGAAAGAAAGAAAGGAAGGATGGAAGAAAGAAGACACACATAGTTCTAGATTTCAGCTGTGGTGTATAGTATTCCTATGATTATGTATACACACCTGGAGCATATGATTATTAACTGAATGATACAGGATTCAAGATTGAACTCCTGCTTACTACTCTAGTAAGTACACTATCACTGAGCTACAACCTAGTCCCTATAATTCTGTTCATAGAATGTATATTGAAGCCAGAAGCCAAACAGTACCATTTCTAAGACGCTACCTATCTTGATTTTCAAGATGATCTTTCTTTAGGTTCTGGAGTTCTCTGATTCACTAGACACACTGGTCAACAATCGCTGGTGATCCTCCTTATTCTGCCTTCCTAGCCCTGGGGTTACAGATGTGTACCACCAAACTCAGATTTTTATGTTGGTTGCTAGGGATAGAATTCAGGCCATATACTTATGTGGCAAGCACCTTTCTGATTGAGCCTCTCTCCTCAGTCTCCAGCAAGCACATTTTTAATGGTGAGGAAACTGAGGCACAGATGGATGAAAGACTTGCTCAGTGCTATTTCCTGGAAAATCTGGAATCAGTAGGTAGGACCTGGGAATCTGTACTTAACACTTCCTCTTCCAACTTCTTGCCCTCCACACATGGGTGATTCTCCTGTGAGTGAATAGAACTGGACTTCCTCAGGAGAAGCCTGTCTTTGGGAGGGGGAATGAAGAACATGGAAAGAGGATGTAGGAGGGATGGGAAGTATGATCAAAACATGATATATGCGTGTATAAAATTTTCATAATGAAACCCATTAATTTGAACAATTAATAAGCATTAATAATCATAATAAATAAATTGCTAACCATGATCTGGACAATTCCATTGAGTCTTCCCATTACACCCTATGAGTATCATGTACATTTTACAAATGGAGAACACAGAGGCTTAGAATGACCAACTCAGTTACTTATGACATTGTAGTCAGTGAAAACCAATCATTAAATTGAACTCCCAAGGGTTATCCTTTGACCATATGCTTTTCACTCCCACCTATATAAGAAAAATATTTACAGAAGGCTTACTGTGGGTAAAACTATAATCCTGTCTTCATGCAGCTTATAAGTTAAGAGGAGAGATCCAGAAACACGTCGATAAATGAGGGAATATGAGGGAATAAGGAAATAAAAAGGAGAGAAGTGTGGGTGAGCTCCTGTGGATGAGTTGTTTGAGGACGTGGGCAAGTGACAGGCAGGAAATGGAGATCCAGTAGGGTTGACAGTTATGGCTGAAAGAGGCAGAACCTGGGTCCTGTGTACCACTTCCCTCCTTCCCCAAGGACAGAGTGACCAGGAAACCCTTACCTGTAGGTACTAGGAACCTCAGTGCCAGCAGTGCCAGCAGCCATTGCCGGCCACCAGGGTGGTCTTGCTGCAGGCCAGCCATTCACCACATCAAGAAGATGCAGGAGACTTTTCTTGAGCCCGGTTCAGCTTCCTGCTTGGGGGCCCATAGACACTGCTTTCCCAGGGTAGGGCATCCAGGTGGCTGAGTTCCTCTGATATCAAATGTGCACAATTGCTCTAATCCCTCAAGGCTGGGCAGGGCTGGAAACGATGCCCTTGCCTGTTCCCAGGCCCGGATTGGCTTTTAGAACCTTGCTATAGCTTTCCTGGATTCCTGAGAAGACAGGGACCCATGGGTGTGTGAGGTCAGCTGTTGGGCTCAGGCATGAGAATAAAAAAGAGGCCCTACAGTCTGTTTTCCATACCTGAAGTGAGCTGGAGGCAGTAGGAGTCAGAGCCAGAATGTCTGCTCAGATCATGCATGCTGAGGGTCTGATATATTTTAAAAACTACTACTTATTGGATGCATCTCAATATTAAAATGCATGCTTCAAACACTGAATTCAACTACCAGAATAATACACACAAAAAAGATTTATAAATTTAAAAAATTATTGTATATGCTTATTGTGTATGATACTATTTTATATAACAATATTTTCATATAATTATATATTGTATGTTGTGCAAATTTCCTCTTCATGACACTCCATCTCTCATTTTCAATGCTACTCCATCTCTCATTCCTTCTCTTCATTCCTCTAGACCAGTGGTTCTCAACCTTCCCAATGCTGTGACCCATTAATACAGTCATTCATTCTGTGGTGAGCTCCAACAATAAAGTTATTTTCTTTGGTACTTCATAACTGTAATTCTGCTACTATTATGAATCATAATATAAATATCTGTGTTTTCTGATGGTCTTAGGAGACCCCAGTGAAAGACTCATTCAACTCCCAAATAGGTCGTGACCCATAGGTTGAGAATTGCTGTGTTAAACATTTTTACTTCTACTTTCATGTTATGTAACATATAATTTTATGGATCTGTGTACGAGAGAAAACAATATTTGTTTTTATGAGATTAGCTTAATTTGCTCAATCTGATTTTTTCAGTTATATCCATTTTCCTACAAAACAAAATGATTTCATTCTTCCTTATGCCAAAAAAATCTTCCATTATGTGAGCCATATTTTCTTCATATTTTCCTCTATTATTAGATAAGTAGCTTATTTCTGATTTAGTTATCATGAGCAGTGCTACAATAATCACTGAAATGCGGGTGTTTCTGGAATATGTGGTCTTAGAGTTCTTAGGTCAACCAAGTCATACCTGTAATGTATATTTTAACAGGAGTGGTATATATGTAGTTCTACTTTTAGGAGCTACCATACTGATTTCTACAGTGGTTGAACTAATTTACATTCTCACCAATAGTACATAGGGTTTCAAATCTCACCTAAGCTCAAGAACAGAATGGCAAGAGCATTTAGTTCAGAACATAAAGTTGAGAGTATTTACTAGTCAGAACTGTTATACAAGTTCAAAGTTTTAATGAAGAAGAGACACTGTAGAAAGAAACAGAGTGGAAAAAGTGTGTGTGTGTGTGTGTGTGTGTGTGTGTGTGTGTGTGTGTGTGTGAGACATAGAGGGAGAGAGAGAGACAGACAGACAGAAATGGGAAATGGGGTGGAAAGGAAGAAAAATACTATGAGGGGAAATGGATTATTTTAACAACACTTAAATTATTTGATTTTGACTCCTAAGTCATTTTAGTAAGGCCATATTTGAATAGAGTGGTTTACTATCTTTACTATCTTGATGTAGTTGTGTGTGTGTGTGTGTGTGTGTGTACGTGTGTGTGTGTGTGTGTGTGTGTGTTCACACATTCATAAAGACTGAAAAATAAAAGCAATCTTTAGTTAAAAGAGCAACAAAGCTAAAGATACCATAGGCTTAGTATGTTTTCTGTTGCTATAGCTACCTATCTGAGACAAAGTAATTTATAAAGAATAGAAGTTTATGGCATGTATAATGTATAACGACCTATGCCTTTAATCTCAGCACTCAGGAGGCAAAGGTGCATGGATCTCTGAGAGTGTGAGGTCAGCCTGGCTCTAGCAAGTTCCAGGTCAACCAGGGCTACATAGTGAGACACAACCTCAGGAAATCAATCAATTAATCAATCAATAGAGGCTTATGTACCTCATAGTTATGAATACAGGGAAGTCCCAGAGGATGGCTCTGGCATCTGCTGAGGGACACCTTGATGAATCCTAACATGGTAAAGAGCATCACATCATGAGACAGAATAAGCACACCAGCTTAAGTCTTTTTTCCTGTTCTTATAAAGCCACAAAAGCCATCATGAAGGACCTACTCTCATGGATTCATATAATTCTAGTCACCTCCCAAAGGTCCCATTCTCCAAATACCATCAACATATAACTTTGAGAATTAAATTTTTACCATACAAATAAAGTAAATTATCATTTTAAAAAACATGCTTACTTATTTGTTTATTTTGCCTAGGTTCTTAAGTGTAGGGGTGTGTGTGTCATGAGTGCATGTGGAGCTCAGAGGACAGCTCTCTGGAGTTGGTTCTCTCTCTGAACTCAGGTCTTCAGGCCTCATACTAGCACCTCTACCTGCTGAGCCATCCTGCCAGCTCCAAGTGGCCCATTTTAACTCAAAGTGTTCCAGAGCCTTTTTAAAATAACTCTTCTTAATTTCTCCCCAACTATATTTTATTGAATATTTTCACGTATCTATTGCAGTTTTTACTCATTAATTTATGTGTATATTACTTCAGCAAGCATGATAATAATAAGGGCAATAAATTGCTACTTTGAGATACTTTATGTATCTCAAGCTAGCTGCAAACTTGTGATGCTCCTTCCTCTGCTTCATTCATGCATGCTGCATCCATCCATTCATCCACCTATCTACCCATTCATCCATACATCCACCCATCTAC
>CABHPQ010172418.1:27217-42228 GCA_902168405.1 Peromyscus aztecus
AGAGAGAGAGAGAGAGAGAGAGAGAGAGAGAGAGAGAGAGAGAGAGATACGGACCAATTTCCCTTATGAACATAGATGTAATAAAATATTTACAAAGCAAGTTCAGGAACAGATTGAAAATATTATCCACCCTAGTTAAGTGAGATTCATCTTAGAGATTCAGGGATGATAATATTTACAAGTAAACTATAAAACATAATCCACCACAAAAGGATAACAAAAGACAAAAACCACATTATCATTTTATTACATACATAAAAGACCTTTGACAAAATCCAACTTCCCTTCATGATAAAAGTCTAAGAGAGACTAGGGATACAAGGGAAATACTTTAACACAACAAAAGCAATTTACAGTAAGCCCACAACCAACATTAACCTAAATGGCAAGAAACTCAAATTATTTCCACTAAAATAAGAAATAAGGCAAAGACGCCCACTCTTCCCAGACCTATTCAATTTAGTACTTAAAGTTTTGGCTAGAATAATAAGACAACTGAGGAATATCAAAAAGGTATAAGAAGGGAAGGAAAAAGCCTGTTATGTCCAGATCACGACCACTTTAGACCACTGAAGACTGTGGATGTCCAGAATGCAACAGCAAGGTTTATTCTATAGATACAAGTCTAGACAGGGAACTCGTTCCTACACCCAATACAGTGAGGCAAGGGGAAGAGCTGCTCTTTCTTTGTGAGGCTAGCTATTTAAAAGCAAAAGCCCTTCAGGGCGGTTGGGGGGGTTTGGCACGGGTGCAACTCGGATTGGTTTATTTTTATTTTTGAAGGTCTCTGTTCTCTTTTAATTGGGTGAAGGTATGTAACCTCTGAATTTACTGGTTGGGGTTTACAATTATCATTTTGCGGGCAGTCCAGGACAAGTCCCAGGCTTTGTCCTTGAGCTGCCATGGGGGCTGGCTGGCCTAGCATGTACTGACTGTGGGGGCTGGCTCAGTGGTCCAGGCTCTGTCCTTGACTCACGCACATAGCTCTAAGTTGTTGAGGGGTCCCAGACAGTAAATAACTGGCTGTACTTTGAGCAGTCAGAGTACGTGCAGAAAGGGAGCTAGACTATGTCTTTTGTTCATGGCCCTCCCAGACACTGCTTGCTCAAGTCTCAGGAAACTGAAATTGAGGCCTGATCTCTGAGATAAGACTGACAACCTGTTATGGCATCTGCTTGGTCCTTTCAAAGCCAAAATATCTTTATTTGCAGATGATACAATTTTATAAATAAAAGACTAAAACCTCCATCAGGAAACTTTTATTGCTGCTAAACACTTTTAGCAAATTATCAGGATGCAATATTAACACATAAAAGTCAGTAGCCTTCATATATACAAAAGACAAACACACTTAGAATGAAATCAAGAAAATAATAGCTTTCACAAAAACCTTCCCCAAATAAAATATCTAATCAAGCAAGTGGAAGATTTATATGATAAAAAATAAGACATTGAAGAAAGAAATTGAAGAAGATATTAGAAGATGGAAAGAGCTCTGTCTGTCTGCCTGCCTCTCTCATATCTCCACTCCTAGATGACCTTTCACTCTTTCACTCTCCCCTTCCCCAGTAAACCTCTTGCACTAACTGCTGTGAGTGGTGTGTTCTCTTAGGTGTACACCTTGGCAGGGCCCACCACAGGTACCTCTTCCACTACTTCTTGTCTTTTCAGAAGATATTATCCAATTTGCACTGGGTCAAGACCTCAATCAACAGGCATACTAACACCTTGAGTTTTGTTTGAAAGCAAGGCAAAAGTATGTAGGAATGGGGACCTCGGACCATATTTTAGGCCAGTTTAGGGCAAGACTCCTTTCTGGTAGTCAGTCACCACCTATAAGCACAAGTGACCAGAAATGAGTGACCATATCTGAAATGAGTGCCCTCAATTTCGGCAACCTAGCAAGCAAAGCTGGAGTAGCACTGGGGTCTGGACAAGGGTGTCAGTCTAGGGTACCCTAAGACCGATCCCAGTCCTTACCTTGGTGTGTAGCTGTTGGGTGTCCCATGGTTGAGTGGCGAAAGACCTCTGCTCTGGAGGTAGAAGGATAGTGAAAGAGAGGGGGAGGGAGAGGTAGAGAGAGGAGAGAGGCATATGATGGAGAAGATCCAAACAGAATTTATATGGCACACCAAAACCCCAGAAATTTTAAGTCTGATAAGCCCTAGTAAACTCCATGAGCTGCCATGCTCTTGATGATATGGGTCTCAGAAAAGAGAAGATGGGTAAAGGGAGAGAGGAAAGATCACTGAGAGGTTGAGACTTTGGTACAGGATGTATGATATATATCTGTAGGTCAGTTCCCCCACAGTCTGGAGGTGGTAGATACCAGTGGGTTTTGTATGTGAATCTCCTTATTAAATAACAGGTATTATCAGTCAGGTCAATTTTCCTGTGCAGAGCTTCTCAGTCCACCTGAGTCTCTAGGCAATTAACCCTTCAGTCTTCATCTGGCTATAGATTCTGTCCTGCCTGCTTCTGCTGTTCTTGAGACCCATGGTGCTTGTAGATTAAGGACAGCTTAACTATATGCCTTCAGTCATGAAGGGGGACAAAAATTCTTTGAGTGATACATGCTATCTTAATGAAGGTTTTTATTGCTGTGAAGGGACACCATTGTTGTGGGATATTTGTACACTGTGTGAAAATGTATTGTTGTGATTGGTGTAATAAGAAGTTGAATGGCCAATAGTTAGGCAGGAGGTATAGGTGGAACTTCCAGAGACAGAGATGACTCTGGGAAGAAGAAAGGTGGAGTCACCAGCCAGACACAGAGAGGAGACAGGAGGTGAAAGATGGAAGAGAGGTAATGCTAAGCTTCTGTAATTAATAAGTCTCGGGTCATTATTTGTGGGCTGGCAGTCCAAAGATAGTCTGACAAGAAAGCTTGCTATACACCATGACCACAGCAACTCTTATAAAGAAAACATTAAATTGGGTGGTTTGCTTACAGTTTCAAAGGTTCAGTTCATTGTCATCATGACCAGAAGCATGGTGGCCTGCAGGTAGATGTGGTGCTGGAGTCACTGAGAGTCCTAATCTTGTAGGCAAGAGGAAATCTACTGACAGTCACACTGAGGGAAGCTTGAGCAAAAGAGACTTCAAAGCCCACTCCCACAGTGACACACTTCCTCCAACAAGGCCACACCTCCTAATAGAGCCACATCCTTTGGGGACCATTTTCTTTTAAACCACCATACATGCCAACCTGCAGAGATAATCTAGTGACCCAAAATGAAGGTGATAGACACAAAACAGAGGTAGAAATGTCAGACTTTTAACCTGTGTTTATTTTAGTTATGGGTCTAAGTAAGAAGTCAGTGCTTTTTTAGCAAAAGCAGCTTTTAAATGCCTATTTTATATATGCTGTCCTAAACCTTTTGCATGGTATTTAATCAATCAACAATATAGAGAGGGAATATATTGCCATTCTTTTTTCTTTTTATTTATTCTCTCATACAACAAACACATCCTGACCACAGCCTTCTCTCCCTCTCCTCCTCCCATTCCCCTACAGCTTCCCTCTCCCCAGTTCTCCTGATCCTCCATTTCCCTTCAGAAAAGAGCAGGCTTTCCAGGGATATCACCCTAAAAGAGCATAACAAGATGCAATAAAACCAGGCACAAACCCTCATATCAAGGCTGGATAATGCAATCCAGTAGGAGGAAAAGGGTCCCAAGAACAGACAACTGAGTCAGAGACACCCCCACTTCCATTGTTAGGAGTTCCACAAAAACTCCAAGCTAAACAACCACAAAATATATGCAGAGGACCTAGCATAGAGTCATGCAGGCTCTGTGATTGCTACTTCAGTCTTTGTGAGCCCCTATAAGCCCCGCTTAGTTGATTCTGTGGGCCTTGTTCTCCTGGTGTCTTCAACCCCTCTGGCTCCTACAATCCTTCCTCCCCTGTTCTGCAGGTCCTGTGAACTCTACCTAATGTTTGGTTGTGGGTCTCTGCATCTGCTCTGATCAGCTACTGGAGGAAGCCTTTCTGATGACGATTGAGCTAGACACCAATACTATGTCTCTGAGCCATCTAGCTTCTGGTTTCTGGCCATCCAGGCAGTGTTGGGCATAGGCTCCTTATTTTCTTTAAAATTTTACACTTATTTATTACAGTGAAAGAAATAGGTACAGTTGTGGAGGTCAGAGGTCAACTTCCAAGAATTGGTTGTTTCCTTCCAGGCCATGGGTTCAGGCATGCACCTTTACCCACTGAGTAATCTTGCTACCCCAGATAATGACATTATTAATTAATTTTTTTTTTGCCCAACATGACCACATAAGCAAATGATGCAGAATCTCAGCCTGTAGACACTGAGCTTCAAGTTCTTATACTGTAGCACTGAAGTGATCAAAATTGTGGGAATCATTTATTTGCCTGAGATGGAAGCTCATTACTCTTGTGAGTTTCTCAAAGGGATCTGAGTTCTTAAGACAGAAAAGAAGGGGCGGGGAAATAGCTTAGCTGGTATTGTGCTTGTCATGCAAGCATGAGGTCCTTAGTTCCATCTCCACTATCCACATAAAAAGTCAGATGTGGGGATGTTCTTGTAATCCCAACACTGGAAAGGAAGAGACAAGAGGATCGCAAAGGCTCACTAGTCTAACTAAACTGGCTAGCACCAGGCCAAAGAGAATTAGTCTCAAAAAGTCAAATAGACTGAGCCTGAGGAATGGCACTTAAGATTGACTTCTGGCCTCCACATGCATATATACACATCTCCATGTACACACACACACACACACACACACACACACACACACACAGAGAGAGAGAGAGAGAGAGAGAGAGAGAGAGAGAGAGAGAGAGAGAGGCCTAAACTTCCTCTACAGGAAGACCTACTTCTTTTGTTGTCAAAGCCCCAGGAAGACCTGAAGACCTTATTGCTGTGTGATCAGGACTCTACATGGACGCTACACATTTCTAAAGGAAAATTCCCCTCCTTTCCCTTCCTTTTCCCTCCATGTTTTCTGTGCTCCATGGATGAACTTACTGATGTTGTGAAGGCCTAGACTTAACTTTATAGGCTCAGGAATATGCCATGACAACTCGATACAGAGCAAGTATCCTCCTACAGACATCCTGTATGCTGTTTAAACAGGAAAGCCTAATAGGATCCAGATACTCCTGCAGACATCCTGTCTGCTGTTTATACAGGAAAGGAAAGCTTAACAAGATCCTGTCTGTGGTTTATGGCCCTTGGAGATATCTAGATAATCCTGCTGAGCAGTCCAGATAATCCTGTTCAGCGGGTTATGGTTTCGTGCCCGAAGTCTAGACCAACAGTTTCAAAAAATCACCTTGCCCCTTCTACCCAATCCCAAGTTGCCAATTCCTGGCTTGTGGTTTTTCCCTATAAAAACCCTCCTCTACACATGGGCTCGTGGCCATCGCCACATTTCCTTCCATCTGCCATGTGGCGGCCCAGGTTGAACCTGAATAAAAGGACCCTTATGTGCTTGCATCAGAAACTGGCTCCTTGGTGGTCTCTGGGGGTTTCACGAAACGGGTACAACAATGTTTGACTGTGTTTCTCTCTGAGGGACTTTGGTACCACCTGGGAATCCTACAATCCACAAATTCTTAAGCAATTTACTAACGGCACCTGAGATAGGCATTCCACTACTGAGGGATAGAGCATGGCAAGGCCTAGTTGGCAAAGAGTGCTAAAACAAAACAAAACAGCATTATTGATTTTTTTTCCAACTTTTGCTAAGGATTGAATTTAGGGTCTTGCACAGGCAAGGTGAGCCCTCCACACTCATCTCTAAATCAAACCTTCTGTATGAGTTTTTGAGACAAGGTCACACTATGTTGCTCAGGCTGGACTTAAACTCACTCTGTAGCCTAAGTTGAAATTTCTCAGGCCCCTGTTTCTCAATTAGCTAGGATTACTGGCCTATGTCAACAGTCTTCTCTCTCTCTCTCTCTTTTCTTTTTAGGATTTTCCACCCTGACTCAAGACAAGGTCTAATGTAGTCAGACTGTCCCCAAACTCTATGTCACTGGGGATGACCTTGACCTTTTAATTCTCTCCTGCCTCCTCCTCCCAAGAAGGGAGATCATAGGTATGTGCCACCACACATGCTTTACTCAGTCCTAAGGATGGAAGCAAGAGCTCATGTATGATGCTCAACATTCACTCTACCAGCTGAGCTACCTCCTGTGCTACTATTTTCTCTTTTCATATAGTCCAGAAAACTATGCATGCTTGGGACATGTGTGATAGGTTAGTATTTGTGTACAGTTTATTGTTATCATGTTACCATCTAGAGGTCCTGATTGAATTTGTTTTCCCTGACAGTTAAATAATTAAAGGCAGAGAATTAAATTAAATTAAAAAAAAACAGATATCAGAGACAATCCCAGTTCCAGAAAGCAGAATCAACAGGTGAAGAACATTTTTATTAAAGGGCAAAAGCACACACAGAGAAACACTATTTGCCAAGTAGAGTTGGGGACTCTGGAAGCCTAAATCAATTCATCTTATGGATTTCTGAAGTTGTAAGGGACTTTGTCAGGCTGGAGTAGGGGGGTCTTTCCCCCTTACTTTAGGTTTGATTAGTTTAAAAAGAAAGGGGGGAAGCTGACAAGCTCATAATATTGTACACACAGGTTCAGGTCTGGCATTGATGGCCTGTTGGCAAGGGGTTCCTAGGGAGAAGAAAAACACTCTCCAGGCCATTGTCTCAAGCTGTCAGTCTTTACGGGGGTGGGGGTGGGGGGACACAGAAGCTGCAAGTTTGCTTTCTTATTTCCATATCTGCCTGTCAGGTATCCATGTAATTCCTAGTTCCTCCTACTGAGATCAGGACAATAAACATGTCTGACTCTCTAATGTGTGTAGGTGTGTGTGTGTGTGTGTGTGTGTGTGTGTGTGTGTGTGTGTGTGTGTGTATCAGAGTGTGTGAATGTATTTGGAGTCTTTTGTTGATGCAAAAATACAACTCTTACTTCAAAGTGGTAAGAGATAGTTTATTCTGAAGCCTGATACAAGTGGCTATGGCCTGAGAATATAGATTTAGGTTTCCTCCAATTCAGTGTCTTAATGAAGTAGCAATTTTATGAACTTTTTATAGTACCATAACTAAGAAAGCCATGAATGAAGACACTTTTTGAATGCATTGGAGGCGACATCAGGGAAGCTGGTGACAGCAGAGATGGGAAATCTCAGATGCTATTTGAGAGCATTCTTAGCCCTTTGGTTGGTGGAAAATTAAGGATTTGTTTATACATTCCAAAATAATTTTTTAAATAATATTTTTATTAGTTCTTTGAGAATTTCATACATTGTATTTTGATCATATTAATTCGCCACCCATTGCCAGCTCCTCCCATATCTACCCTCTCCATCCTCCCATCACTACTCACCAACTTCTGAGTCCCTCCTGAAAAAAACAAAAAGTCCAGTCCATGTGAACCGACTGCTCTCAGGAGTAGGCCCTGCTCTGGAGAGTGCTCAGCTTACCAGGAGGCTATATTAGAAAAGAAAATGCCAAACACAGCTTCTTTCCAAGAATTCTTGTTCACACATCAAACTCTTCTTCTAGTTCTTCCTAAAATATACAATACAATCTTCTGGGCTATAGTTAACCCACCAAAATTCAGAAAGCTTGAACTTTGGGCAGTGAGATAGCCCAGCAGGTAAACACACTTGCTGTGCAACTCCGACTGAGTCTGATGTCTGGAATTCATATAAAGGTGAAGGAAAAGAACCGGCTCCACAGAGTTGTCCTATGACCTCTGTCATAAAGGATACAGCATACTCATATCCACACATATCGCATATCACACACACGCAACACTAATAACTAATAAAATAAAAAAAGATTACTCGCACTTACTCCACCTAACTCTATTTTGATGCCTATTTTCCAAACTCCTTCTGCTAACTACTCTTTCTGAAATAGGCACTTAGCATGTAACTTTTTAACATAGTTAACCACAAGGTAACTAAGCACAATATGAAAGCCTGACATGTCCACCTTCATTTTGTGTTTATCTGTCTTTTACTTTGGGCCACCTGTTTACCTGTACAAGTTAACATGTTAACCTCTCGAGGTCTGTCCAAACTATCTAATTCCCCTATAAAGCTGAAGGCATTGACATAAATCAGTGTCCTATACTTTGGATTCCTACCACAATTAACTAGCATTTATGTGGGCATTGGATCCAAATTCTTGTCCTCATAAACCTCACCTTGTTCAGTCCCCAGACAAGGGTAATTTTCCACAGAGGTGAGACTGTACCTTGAAGCGGAAGTATAGGAATCAAACTGAGTCCTGAAGAGAGATAGCTCAGTGGTTAAGAGTTCTTGCTGCTCTTTCAGAGAACCTGAGTTTGGTTTCCAATACTCCTCTTAGGCAGCTCATAACCACATATAACTCCAACTTCATGGGATCCAGTGCCCTATTCTGGCCTCCAAGGGTACATGGATGCCTGTGTGCATTACCTACTAATGATTCTTCCTCAAAGGAATGACAAGGACAAATATTCCTTGGGCCACCTTATGGAACAAGAACTGATGCAAAGATTGGTAATACCACATCTTGCCCAAGACTGCTTAATTGTATTTCTTTTACCTTGTCCAAATATATCCTGTGTTTAAACCTAAAGTCCCAGAAGCAGGACATCAGTCACTAGATCCTGTCACCTAGATCCTTTTATCAATGTGACCACATTGAATAAATTTCCTCTTTTTTTTTTTTGTAACTCATTTCTTTAATTGACATATTGAGAAGAATAGCTAAATCTAGCTTGTTGGGGAACCTGGTGTCCAGACTTTAATATCTGTGGTTACACCCATCCCAGTTCTAGCCCAGATAATTATCATTTTAATCACTTCTTGGAGACCATTTTCTTTTTCAGGACTAGAAATTCTGGGCTTGGGAAGACTATACAAATGCTTTAGCACTGAGATATATCCCCAGCTCACTTTTTACTTTATTTTTCTTTCGTGTGTGTGTGTGTGTGTGTGTGTGTGTGTGTGTGTGTGTGTGTGTGTGTATGTATGGCATGCACACATGTGTGTATGTGTTTATATGTATGTGACTGCTTTGTATGTGTGCAGATGTGCATGCAGAGGCCAGACCAGACACTGACATTTACTATCTTCTACAATCACTCTTTATCTATCAAATAACAGTCTTTCACTAAACCCAAATTTCATGGAATCAACTAACCTACTCAGCCAGCTTGCTCTGGGAATCTCCTGTCTCAGTCTCCTGAGTACTGACTGGTATCACAGTTGGGCTGCTATAGATGAATTTCTAAACAGACTTATTAAATAAAAAACTCGGAGCCAGATATATGGGTGAAAAACCTGAGAAATCAGGGAAATAGGGAAAGCCACAGCTAACCTTATCTCACCAACTCCACAGCTTCCAAATACCTATATGTCTTGCTGTTCTGCTATCTGATTTGCTCTCTCTGTCCAGCTACATCACTTCCTCTTCCTGCAAACTCTGTCACTTCCTATCTGTCTGTACAGACCTCCATACCTCCATGGCTAACTAGTGTTGGAATTTAAGGCATGTGCCACCACACCTGGCTCTGTTCTCAGTGTGGCCTTGAACTCACGTAGATCCAAACAGATCCCTGCCTCCTAAGTGATAAGATTAAAGGCATGTACTAACATTGCATGACTTTTGTTTTTACTTATAATGGCTGGCCTTTTCATCTGATCTCCAGGCAAGCTTTATTTATTAGAGCACAAATAAAATATCACTACAGGCTGCCATGTTTACATGACATTTATGTGGATGTTGGGGATCTGGGGTCTGACTCTCATGTTTATATAGCATGCCCTCTACCCTTGGAACAATCTCCCCAGCCACACATTTTATTTTGTAACAGGGTCTCACTGTGTGGTTCAGGTTCATCTTGAGCTCAACATACTACTGCCTTTCCTTCATGAGAATTAGGATTGACAGTGGACTTAGAGTCACAGTCTTTGAGGCTGAGGTTTAAGTCTAAGCCTAGAGCTAGGTACATCTAAGCAGTCTCTGTCAAGGTATGATGCCATCATTGATGCAACAATGCTTTGGCTCTACCTCCTGCAAGTTGGTGTGACAAGTTGAAAACTTCTTTCTTGGAGAAGCATCTCCCTTATGGCTATCCTAGTCTTTAGGCTTTCTCTTCTCCCAATATGATATTTCTGTGGGAATATTTCTATTTCTTGGGGGTCCATTTCTCAGTAGTCTGATAGTCAAACTGAGGGACACAAATTTCTTTTAAGAATAACTTCATCCTTTTGAGGCAGGTTACAGAGTGTCCTGATTAACTTTTAATGGTCAACTTAGGACAGCCTAGAGTCAGCTGAGTAGGGAGTTGAAATTGAGGGACAGCCCAGATAAGGCTGATGTATGGGTATGTTTGTGTGGGATAGTATTGATTGTTAATTGAAGTAGGAGGGCCTAGCTCCCAGTAGGCAGTGCCATTTTCTTGGAAGCCAATACTGCTCTTAATGAGAATGCTAGATAAGCATAAGCCCAATGGATCCAGCAAGTAGCATTCCTCAATTTTTTTCTGCTTAAGATCCTGTCCTGATTTTCCTCAGGGATGAGCTGTGAGCCAGATATACCCTTTCCTTCCCTAAACTGCTTTCTGTCAGCGTGCTTTATTATAGCAACAGAATGAAACTAGAACACGGGGTTATAGACCTGCACCATGAGGCCCAGCTGAAGATCAGCTTTATAAGCTCACAGATACTAGTGAGAACAGATCTTTCTGTGTCTGCTTAACACATGATTTTTTTAAGCCTATGCTTGACCTACTGAAAGTGATTGAATGAAAGCTATAGAAGTGGTCAAGAATCCAGATCTCTAGTGGGATTTCCCAGGTTTGAAAGCACCAGTTTTGTTCTAAAGCTGTGATCAACAATTCTCATTGTGACACCTCCCATCTGGCAATTACCACAAGGTCATATCTCCAGTCTGCTCACCATTATACATTTGATTGTGATAGAAGACTCACTGCTGTCCCTCTCCCCAATACATTGCTTTTCACTTGTGGTTCCCCTCTCCCATTGCAAGGTTTGAATTTCTACAGGTATATTGAATGTCATCACTCAGAATGTCCAAATGATTTTAGACATAGCTTGTGTAAGATCTCTTCACTCTCATTTTTTCCATCTTCTTTATGTTCTTACTTTTGGTCCTTTCCCTTAGGACCCTGTCATTAAAGAACAACTTAACTGGTTCAAGACACACACACGCACACACACAAAGTATACAAAAATACCATTGAGATTTTTTGTGTTGACCAGCTATCCTGTCCTGCCCTGAAGTGTGGTTAATATACTCAATGAAACTCCACTGGAGAGGAGTAATTTTTGCTTTGCAAGTAGGTACCAACTGTAGATAGTTTCTTGGTTAGGAGAGGGGGGCCCATGTTCTCTTCTCACTCTCAGCATTGGGGCCCTATCTGACTTGAACCTTTGCAAGCCCTGGGCATGCGACTACAGTCTCTGAGAATTCATGTCTGTGTTAATGTGCTGTGTCTTGATGCTGCTGTCTCATCCATATAGCTGTTTGAAGTATATAATCAAATGTCACCTTCTCAATGAGGCCTTTCCTATCTACCTTGCTTAAAATTACAATCCTGAGAGTAGCTAAAAATATATCAATTGTATTTGTTATGGAATATTATTGAGCTATAACATAAAAAGAATTTTGAGCCTCAATAAATCTTGTAAATAATATTGCTTACAACAATATGCATAAACTGGAGGGCAATCTATAAAATGAAATATTGAAAGAAAGCAACTACTGAATGTTATCACATACATGTGGAAGTTAGGAAGCTGCTTTCACTGAAGTTTTCAGAGTCTGAGATTGAGGGAATGTTAACTTTTATGATACCACCTTCAAGCATACCTGAGGTCTAAACTTTCATCTTGTCAGTTATGACTGTCAGATGCCCTGCAGTGACCTCATTTAGATTTCTTAGCCTGTTTTTGAAGACAGTAACTCCATATCCCACTAAAGATCTCTATATGACTATTACAAAAAACAAGGCCTGTTTTGGTCTGAGGTGAAGTTCCCAGAAATCTAGAAGAACTCCTCAGAGTACTGAGGATGAAAGTGACTACTGACTCTGACAATGAGTATGCTCATAGTCCATCCTTTGGATCATCCATGAGTACTGCCAGAACTGTTACCATTCCCAATACCCTTCTAGCTGCTTCCGGAGTTCTATGGCCTTGCATGCTCTGTCAACATTCAGGCAAAATGCTTAGTCACCCCAGGATCTTAGGTGCTACATAATCAATGTGCATGTGCAGTATGTGTAAGGATTCGGTCCTTAATTATGTCATCATCAACCTTCGAAGGCGTCCCAGCCTAAAAAGCAGGTGGGCCCTCTGTGCCCCCCTCTTTTTCCTTTCCGCTCCTTCCTTCCATCTGCCCCCCTTCCCCCTTCCCAATAAAGCTCTAAAAAGGTAACCATGGCTGTGATTCTTCCAATCAGCACTCTCCTCTGCCAGCATGGCCATAGCCATGACAGCAGCCAGCCACAAGGAGCAGCGCCACAGCGTAACCAACAGCGTGGTTATGTAAGCCCCTGTACGTATGCTCTGAGTTACCTTTAAAAAGCAGACTTTACTCATTTCTCTCTCCATCATGTTCCTTCTTCCGGACAGGCGTATCACACACCCTTCTATTTCCCTTCCCTCACCAATAAACTGTGGAAGAAGTTTCGTTGTATCTTGTGGTCCATTCTCGTGTCAGGTAAATGACAAGAACCACAATGATCGTATATATGAAGACAGAAGTGGGTGGGTGGGGGTCTCCATTTGAGAGAAGTACTTTCGTGGTTATAGTACTGCTTCTTGTCATGTAACTCAGGTGATTTGAAAACATAGTTCATATTGGCCAGTATACCAGTGTAGAAAATAACCATGAGGTAGTGGGCTAGTTGTGTAATCTCTGCCATTTAAGTCAGGGCAATGCAAACAAAATGTGGGTCCCAGGATGCAGGGCTCCAGGTCTGTGGTATCAGGCTATGGCAGAGGTTCAAGATTCATGTATCACCTTATGAAAGTCCCCTAGCGGGGACCTGACTCGCTCCATTTTCTAATCTTTTAAACACTTTTTTAGTAGATTTTTTTATTGTAAATTGTATATATGTGTGTGAGTGTGTGTCTCTGTGTGGACATGTGCATGTATGTACAGTGTCTACAGAGGGCAGAAGATTGCATCAGATTCCCCTGGAGCTGAGTTAAAGGCAATCGTGAGTAGCCATGAACTGGGAACTGACCTCTGATCTTCTGCAAGTGCTTGTAACTGGGCTTCTGCTTTATGGTTTTTATTATTGACCTTTCCTTCACATTAGTTACGACTGTCAATTTCTTGTTCTATTTATAAACTAAGCTTTATCATAGAAATGTATATAAAGGAAAAAATGTATATGCAAGTTATTGGAAGTATTAGGCATGATCTGGGGGCTTGAATATTGAACTGTATATTCTTAGTATTAAGGTGGCTAAGTGTATTCCTATGCCTAGGACTCATGGAGAACGTAGATTACCCAGTTCTATTGAGTGAGGTAAGTATTCAATCATTCTATGAGTAATGTCTTTCCTCCTCACGTCTCCCATCTCTCTCTTCTTGCCCTTCCCATCAAGTTAGGCTGGCTTCTCCCCCACGCCAAAGAGTATATATTCTCCTCACGTTTTCATTTTAGAACGTCCAGTAAATAAAATCTCTAACCTGTATCATCACATAGTTAATCACAAGATCCTCCATTCTACAAGGTTTCTTCTCCATGCCTAAAAGGAAAGAAAGAGACCCAGAGTTCTGAAAAAATCAGAGTAGAAAAGCCTGGCATGTACATCCATTCACTCTTTTGGCATTAGAGGTCATCCCCATTTCTGCACCTTAAGTAGAAAGTCAGAGATGGGCTTGTGACTCCTAGTGGTGAAAAAACATCTGAGCAACAAAGCAATGAAACTATGCCCAGAGATACTGGAAATTTGGGTTCTAAGAATTTGCCAGGCTTTAGACTTCTGAACAATATGTTTGTGCTGCCCCCGTGTGTGTCTATTTGGAATTGCAACAATCTTGTGTCAATCTCTGTGGAAGCATACAAATTAACACTCAAGTCCATCACAGCTTTCTCTGAATAACCGCTGGTTTAATGGGCAGCCAATCCATTCAGAGCTGTCCCCAGTGACTGACTTCAGGGAAGCTTGCTGCCACCAGTATGAGATGGGCAAGTGCCTAAGAGGGTCCTTCTGCAACTTCATGCATCTGAAGCCAATCTCAAGAGAGCTCAAACAGAAGCTGTCTAGGCTCCATCACAAGAGGCATAGATCCAGGTCCCGATCCCGGGAAAGGCATTCTCCATCCAGAGACATTAGGCATGGTGGCAGCAGAGGAGGTGGAGGACGAGAGCATTACAGGAGGCAGTCCAGATACCTCAAGAGATATGGGAGGTTCTGAGCCCAGTTCTTTATACCTGTGTGTCTGCTAGACAGTGTTGTACTTGATTGACAAGCCAGTTCATATTGGAACTTTTTTTTTTAAACAACCAAAAAAGATGAGTTTCTGAATAAAATTTATAGTGATAAAATAAAAAAAAATTAACACTCAAGTGTTCACAGGCTTGGAATTCTCTACAAAATGTTATAAACATGGATTGGAGTCAAGAATGCATCCCTCTAGAATTCCAGGTTTTGTTTCAGACAACACTGAACTGATCCAGGGACATATGGGTAGTGATATAAATACAGTTTATTAAGAAAGAGAAATGGAGCTGGGCAGTGGTGGCACATGCCTTTAATCCCAGCACTCGGGAGGCAGAGCCAGGTGGATCTCTGTGAGTTCTAGGCCAGCCTGGTCTACAGAGCGAAATCCAGCACAGGCACCAAAACTGCACAGAGAAACCCTGTCTTGAAAAAACCAAACCCAAAACCAAAACCAACCAACCAAATGGACAAATAAACAAACAAAAAAGAGAGAGAGAGAGAGAGACAGAGAGAGACAGAGAGACAGAGAGAGATGGA
>CABHPQ010172420.1:9392-30968 GCA_902168405.1 Peromyscus aztecus
CTGCCATCACGAACCTGTATTGAAATCCAATTGTAACACGAATCTTAAAGGATCTTATTAGTGAAAAACTCAGGAGCCAGATATTGGGGTAAATTCTGAAAGATCAGAGAGACAGAACAAGCCACAGCTAACCTCACCTCGTCAACTTCTCAGCTGATCCTGTTTCCTAAAACTAGAAGCCTCTGAGTCCTCATCTGGAATGAATCTCAACTGAACTGCTGTTAAAAGCCTAAAGGCTTAACAAACTTAGTTCCTGGTCCTCACGCCTTATATACCTTTCTGCTTCCTGCCATCACTTCCTGGGATTAAAGGTGTGTGCCACCATGCCTGGCTGTTTCCAGTGTGGCTTTGAACTCACAGAGATCCAGATGGATCTCTGCCTCCAGCAGGCTAGGATAAAGGCATGTGTGCCACCATTTTCTGGTCTCTATGTCTGTCTAGTGGCTATTCTATTCTCTGACCCCAGATAAGTTTATTAGGGTGCACAATATATTGGGGGACACAATATCACCACATCCTATCTTTGCTAAGCCCCATTAGCAGAGGGGTTCCTCTTGATGGGTCTTTTATGAGTTTGGGCAGATGTGTCATGACACGTCCCCTCCAATAGAGCATGAATAGTCTCGTTGCCATACAAATACTCCATGATATATTTATTTATCTCTTTCTTCCTATTTCCTGGAAGCCACTGATTTAAAAAATATTTTTTTTTGTGTGCTTTACCTACACATGTCTGTGCACCATGTGCATGGCATTGCCCAAGGAGACCAGAAGAGGGCATTAAATACTTGGGAACTGGAGTTACAGAAGATTACCAGCCATGATGTGGGTGCTGGGAACTGAACCTGGGTCCTCTGCAAGAGCAGCCAGTACTTTTAACCTCTGAGTCATCTTTCCAGCCCATCCATTGAATTAAAAAAGATATTCACAGATTAATCTTTCCCAGAATGCCATGCAGTTTGAGTCATGTAATAGACTGGCTTTTCAAATTGTCTTCTTTCTCTTAGTAACATGCACTTAGGCAGATGGCTCTTATCCTTTTCATGCTGTATAATAGTCCACTGTCTGGTCTTATTGCAGTTTATTTATCTAAGTCTCAGTCTTTTGACAAGCCATATCAATCCTCTGTGAGAACTTTCTTGCCTTTGGATAGAACAAGATGTTCCAAGTTCATTTTGTATTTTCCCTCCTAGCACTGAGTCAACCATCCTTCAAGTGGTCCTAACTCCTTGTGTTGAATAATTTCATTTAGAGTTCAAGCCTTTGGCATTAAGAATGCACATTGCTGCCTGTGTGGTGTTCTACATGCTCCAAGGACAAAGCTAGGGCATGCATGTATGTGTAGTAATCTATGGGTCAACACCCATCTGTGTCTTGTACAATTGACCAACAAATGATGTAGTCACCGAGGCAGAGATGAAAACTGTGGATGGTGCTGTCATCACCAGCTCCCTTTCTCTCTGTTTCAAGCAGGTGGCCAAATGTTCCACCTGTTTGAAATAGAGAGCATCGCTGGGTCTTTCATGTATTATACTTCTCACTTGTAATAGATCATGTTGCATGTGCTGTCACCACATGCAGCCTGCAGCTCCTCAGGATCAGCACAACACAGGTATCAAAGAATAGCCTGGTCTACTGGTGTGGGCTCCCAATCACATGGCCTCATCTTGGACCCAGGTCCATGTTGAGGGGCATATGTCAGTGAGTACATATCATGTATTTGCTGGTCCTTCTTTATCCTGCACATTCCCCATGCTGCTGGTCTGATGACAGTGACTAGTCTTCTGGTGATGTAATGAGGTACCAGTTTAGGATGCTATCTGTATGCCAGGTCTGCACCTGAAAACCAATAGGTGCTGTGACCATAGGCGATACAATGTATAAATCTCTGAATCAGTGTCCTGCTCACTCTCACTCCCAAGGATCCACTTGGTGGATTTGTTCTCTCCATTTATACCACTCCAATCTCTGTTTAGAGATCTCAGGCCCTAAGAGGATTCTTCCTCCAGGAGCCACAGTAGATAGAGCTTCCTCTAAACTTAGTTATGGCTGCTTTATAGTTACCTTTGGCTCTTTATGCTCGAAGACCAGTAGGCAGAGAGGAACAATTGACTCTTGTCATCAGGAGGAGGTGGTACTGACGCTACATAATGGCAGTGATGAGAAATAAGTCTTGTATTCTAGTTTCCTTGTACCTGCTTCTGTAACTAACTGTGTGAATGAATGGACAGATAGCAACCATAGCCTGGTAAGGGCATGATAATCAGCCTCAGAACTCCAAGGGTTTGGATCTAGGTTATCTTAACAAGGCCAAAAGAAACTGGGCAGTGGTGGTGCACGCCTTTAATCCCAGCACTCAGGAGACAGAGCCAAGTGGATCTCTGTGATTCGAGGCCAGCCTGGTTCTACAGAGTGAGATCCAGGAGAGGCACCAAAACTACACAGAGAAACTCTGTCTTGAAAAAAAAAAAAAAGGCCAAAAGAAAAAGTAAGTAATGTTAGCCACAGGATGGGGGAGGGGTCAAGAATCCATCATTACCTTGAAACTAACTGTATCAGCAGCCATGTAACCATCTCCTTACACAAACTGTGCCAGCAACTGCATAACCATCTCCTTATATAAACTATAGCAGCTACCATGTAGCCATCTCCTTAAGCATCTGTATCAGCAACTGTGTAAACATCTTCTTACACAAACTGTATCAGCATCTTCTTATACAAACACCCAAGCATTAGAAGTTGAAGGGGTGAAGGGATTTTGTAATTTTTTTTAACTCTTTGGGAACCCCACCACCCTGCTCCCAAATAAATACATCAAGACTTATTCTTATGAATGCCTGGCCTTTGCTTGGCTTGTTTCTAGGCAGCTTTTCTAACTTAAATTAACCCGTTTCTCTTCTACATTTTGACTCTGAGCTTTTTACCTTTCTTATCTAAATGTCTTTCTTCCCTTCTTACTCTGTGGCTGGCTGTGTGGCTGGGTGGCTGGCCCCCGGCATCCTCCTCTCCTTCTCATTTTCTCTCTCCTAGCTCTCCTTTCTCTCAGCCTAGATTTCTACTTATTTATTCTCTCTGCCTGGCAGCTCTGCCTGTCCCTCTCCTGCCTAGCTATTGACTGTTGGGCTCTTTATTAGACCAATCAGGTATTTTGGATAGGCAAAGTAACACAGCTTTAAGAGTTAAACAAATGCAACATTAAACAAATATTCCACAGTATAAACAAATTGTAACATATCTTTTTTTTTTATACAGGGTCTCTCTGTGTAGTTTTGATGCCTATCCTGGATCTTGCTCTGTAGATCAGGCTGGCCTCAAACTCATAGAGATCCTCCTCGCTCTGCCACCCAAGTGCTGGGATTAAAGGTGTGCATCACCACTGCCTGGCTTTGACACATCTTAAACTAATATTCCACAACAGAACCTGAGTGTGATAGGATGTGGGTGTGAGTGGTACCCCTCTTTAGAAGCCTTGTACTTGACACACATACCTGAAAGATTATACTTACCTGACATGCTTCCCATGTGCCATTAAGCAGCTAGTCCCAAGAGGGAATAAAAGACAAATCTCTCAGGGGGCACTAATTAGGGTCCCAATTCTGTTCCAGAGCTCCCTGGGGACCATATTGAAACTGATGTCCAGTGTAGATCACAATCTTGCTTGACTCTGTCTTTTCATTTTTATTGGGGGGAGGAGATTTGGTGTAGGGTCTCATTATTTAGCCTAGTATGGTCTTGATGTGTGATCTTCTTGTCTCTGCCTTTCCACTGCTGGGATTACAGGTGTGTGCCACAGTGTCTGGGTCTCTTGCTTGCTTTCTTCTCCTGCACTCCCTTCCCCTGATCTCCTCAGAGCATGTTCTCATTGAATCACTTCCTCATGAATCCTTGTCTCAGGCTCTGTTTTTAGAGAACCAACATAAGATATTACTGATCAGTTATTTTTATTCAATAAACGTCATTTTCCTAAACAGAATGACTTCTGATGGCTACATGGTATTATAGAGCTAGAGTATATTGAGCCAGTCTACTGCTTTTAGACATTTAGATGGTTTCCACTGCTGATAAAGCTTTGTAAAAATTCTTAATTGTATTTTAGATTACATTCCTATAGGGGGAAATCACAAAGCCAAAGGTTACAAACATTTCATGGCTCTTAACATAACTGTCAAGAATCTGAACTCTGGGTCCACCAAGGAATCCCACAGGCAGCACAGGAGAGCGACTCTCCATGTTTGTCAGCTAGGGCACTAGGGTTTTTACCACTCTGAAAATGTGATAGATTACTTATTATTTTAATTGTTTATTATGGTTGCTAGGCAGCTGTCACATTTACAGTTTGGCCATTTATATTTCTTTGGTAAACTGCCTTTTCAGGGCATTTGGCTGTTTTCACATTGATGTATTCTTTCCCCCATCAATTTGTTTGAGCTTTCTTTGCAGTTGATCAAGGCACATAGAACTTTCAGTTGTAGGTGCAGGGGGTACTGCAGACCTGTGTAGGGGGAAGAATTGGAGAGCACCAGTGCCGTGGTCCTCTTCCCTCCCCTAACAGAGAAGAAACAGAGCCAAGCATAACCAGGAAGACAACAGCCTTAACTGAGCCCAGGCCTCTGACCCTTAAAATTGTTCCTCCCTCCACTGTAACCAGAAGAAGGGCGGCCGAAAGACACAGGCCCAGCTTAGATGCCCACCAACAGATGAGTGGATTAAGAAAATGTGATGTATGCACACACCTGGACATAAAGCTGAATGAAATTGGGGCATCTGCAGGAAAATAATGAAACTGGAGATTTTCATATTAAACAAATAAGTCGGACTCAGAATGACACACATTACATGACTTCTCTCATCTGCAGAATCTAGACTTGAGGGTGGTGGTTTAGTGTCGACTTGACAGATTAACCTCAGAGATGGGCCTCTAGGCATGCCAATGGGGCATTACCTTCATTATATTAATTGAGATGGTAGGGTCTGCCCACTGTGGGCAGCACCATTCCCTGGCTGGGTCCTAGGCAGTATGATGCAGCTGAGCAGCAGCGTGCATCCATCCCCCACTCTCTGCTTCTTTGCTGCCGCAATGTGCCTAGCAGCCTCAAGCTGCTGCCTCTGTGACTTTCCTGTAGCGATGGACTTGTGACCCTGAATGAACTGAAATAAACCCACCCCCTTAGGTTGCTTTTGTCAGAATGTTTTATCACAGGAAGAGAAAAGCTAAAACAAAGGTCAAAATTAAGAATGAAAGGATGTGAGGTCAGAGAAGACTCAACAGAATGGCAGCCAGAATTCTCAAGCAACACTGGCAAGAAGGTACGAGGTCCCTTTCCTCTCAAGGATACTCAGCACAAAGACTTGGTGTGTGTCAGAGACGGTACTTTGCACACATGTGATCTCATCTTCCCTTGTCTTGATGGTTATGTGTCATGACCATCTCATTTTCCAGATAAAGAGCACAGCACCATCAGTGTAAAATCTTTTGAGGCCCACACAGTACCTCAGTGATGGAGCTGAGTTCCAGATGTCCCCTGCCCTCAAATCTAGAATGAACATTTAAATTACAGTCCTGTTGGAAGAACTAAAAATCATTACCAGCAACTGTGTTCTGACAGCCATCCTTCTTTCCCAGGTACTTTCTCACCTCCACTTTTGCAGAACTCTGTGTACCCAGTTCTCTTCTGTAACATGATCATTTCATTCTACATTTCCCCATGTTGCTTCATGGATTTTATAGCAGTCATTTTAATGCTCTGCATAATATTCCTTTGTTGGGCAGATGCTAAACTCTTGGATTTAGTGTTCTCTCACCGAAGATGTTGGGAGAATTTCTACGGACCCCTGCTGTCTCCCCTGCAATTCTCCCTGGATGGATAATTCCCTTCTCACTTCATGCTTTGAGTGAAATGGTACAGATTTAACTTGCAAATTGCCTAAGGATGTCTTTCATAGTTGTAGACATCTGTAAATTATGTGAACGTGTGTGTCACCAGACATATTCTTCCTAACATTTTGACCTTAAAAAAAACTCTAGTGGGGATGCCTGTGTAAGCAGTTAAAACTTGTTCCCTGGGCCTCAGTGTCTCTGTCTATACCGGGATGAACTGACCTGCCTTGTAAGCTTCATATACATGACTTAAATAATGATTTGCACAGTAAGTTAAAAAGCACTAAATAAGAACAGCATCTGCAGTACCATGCCACGCACAGTACTTCTGAGGCATGGGTACTAGCTGCTGTCAGCTATGCTTAGCTCTTTATCTGTCCCAAAGTCATAGAAAGACACTTCCATTCCTATCACATAGAGAAACAGACAGGCAGTGTTGACTCAACTTGTCTTCAAGTCCATAGATAGTAGGAGACAGACTTAGGGTTCTGTGAGAACCCCATCCTGATGGTTTGTATCTTCCCACAGTCTTCCAAGGCTATTCCAGATGACTTCGCCCTGAAACAGCATTCCTGAATCCATAAGTAACTTCTGTAACTCAAGAGCAAAAAAATAGTAATTTGAGTAGAAACATGAGCAGACATTTCCCCAGATAATACATTTAAATGGCCAATGAGTGTAAAGAATGTTCAGTGTCACCAATTATTATGGAAACAAAGATGAAAACTATAATGAGAAATCACCTCACAGCTCTAGAATGACTGTTATCAATGAACTGCAAGTGCCGGTGGGCTGTGGGGGAATATGGAAATGGTGGGGATGCAGAACGGCGCAGCCGTGGTGGAGGTCTATGGTGCTCTCAGTCTGGGATCCTTGTAGAGCTGGGGCTTTAGCAGCATGGTGCCTTTCAGGAGTTGACCAAGCTCTCTGTTGACTTGACATCCAGGAGTCTGACTCCCTAAGGTGTGAACATGTGTATATACAAATTGTAGTTCTCCTTAAGGCAACCACCTGGCACTGACCTTGAGAGGGAACGAAGCCCCTCCCACTTGTCTCAAAGCTCCACCATGTACACAGAGGCTGATGTGAGTATGTGGCTGCATTTCTCTTTTTGAAATGAACACAAAACTGATGAAACAAAGCAAAGGGAGCTGGATAGCTTTTCCAAGGGAAAAGACGAGAGAGAGAGAGAGAGAGAGAGAGAGAGAGAGAGAGAACAGCCTTCACATGTCGGAGAGCCTATGACTTAGCTACACAGATGTGATGTATTCATTGTCTGTCTCAGATCATCGTGGGAGGGGAAGACAGCATTGAGGCAGAGATCCAGGGCTGAGAGATAACATTGTTTTGAGTTCTGATGCTTTAGAATGTTGAGCCAGCCATTTAACCTCTCCAAACATCAGGGTCCTCACCCAGAAGGGGGCGATGGCGGCCTCTTCTGCATGGGTCTAGGTGAGGGACTTTACATTGAACAGAGGAACTCTCAAACAGCATGTGTTACATGTAGGATAGTTCTAAGCACAGTACAAACGTGGACTTGTTTAGCCCTCTGGATGACCCTGGGATATAGGCTGTTTCAGACATTCTTGGATGCTATTTTAGCTTCTTCAAGATTGTTATGCGTCTGATAACTGACAATGTCTGTTTCAGCCTCTGGGGAATTGGAGGGTAGAACATTCCAGAAACAAGGATACTGGAATTGATTGGGAACTGGCTGCAGCACAGAGGAGTCAAACCAAGATGAATTTTTGCTTGCTGTGTGGAACAGCCTTGCTCGAGCACTGCAGACAGGTTGAGATGTTCCCTGTTGAAATATGGTCCATAAAGATAGAGCACATCTGACTCAGTCCCTGATGTGTTCCCAGCAGCGTCTGGCCAGACGCAAAGAGCCAGCTTAGTAGTTCAGCGTCTAATGGTCAAGTCACGATTGAGGTCCCTTCCTTAGAGCAGCCCAGGTCTCTCCTCCCCAGCTGTAGTCATATCTCACCAGTCATCAGTTCCAGGAAGGGCTTCTCCCAGGATTTCTGGCCACCTTGTTAGTTGCCCAGAGACCAGAGAGACTGTGGACTGAGATGCAACCTCACACCATTTCAACAGACACTTTGTAAGAGTTATTACCATTGGAGGTGAGAAGAGCCTCGGTTCTCGGGGAGAGGATCAGATATGTTCATCCTGGAAGCAAAACCTTATTTTATTCTTCCAGGGATAAGGCTCCATGATCTTCACAGAGTGTGAGTCACACAAAGTCCTTTGGTACTATTTCACTTTGTGAGTCACAGTTGCCAAGGTCTTTTGCGGCACACAGTCTTGAAAACAACTGAATACCTTTCCAGTAGACCATACACTCCACAGGGACAGATACGGAACCCCTGGAGAAGAAAGAACACACACACACACACACACACACACACACACACACACACGTATGTATATGCATTAATAAAAACTTATTTATATCAAATAATGACTTTTTACTATGCCGTTGATAAGTTGAGGCAGGTGAGGGACACCACAAGTCACAGTGAGAAATGGCACAGAGGCAGTTGAGAGCCACAGCAGTGGAAACTTCGGCATGAGGTGGTTCGTGGTTCAAATCCCAGCTCTTTCCTTGACCTGGTGACTTAGGAGGAGTGATGCTGAGGTTTGGATGCGATTTCTTTCCCCAGAGGTCTGTGTGCTGGAAGCCTGGTACCCACTGTATAATTTTGAGAGAGGGCACAACTTTAAGAGGCAAGGTCCACTGGGAGGTAATTAGGCTACTGGGGGTCCAAAGAAAGAAAACCTCTTGATGGGTGAATGCCAGGCTTGAAGAGTTTGTTCTCAGAGAATGTTGTCAGAAAGTAAGGCCACCTCTGCAGATGGCTTTTCTGCACTTATATATTTCCCTTTCCACCTGTCTCCTGTGTTTTGACATAGATGGAGGCCCTCACCAGAAACCAAACAGATGTGGGCACTCAATTCTGGGCTTTCAGCCTTCAAAACTGAGTTTAAGAAACTTATTTTCTTTATATATTACCCAGTCTCAGATAGTATGGGTTAATACAACTCGAGACTCAATGTTTTCATCTGATTAAGGGGACCTACTACCATGTCCACTTCAAAGGGGCTTGCCATGAGGTTGACATCAGATAGCATGAGGGTTGCTTTGACTTGTGAACATACTCATGCAGTATCAGCTGCGTTGTCAATATTGGTACTGTCAAGATTGTTTCTCTCTTTGAGGAGGACGTTGGACCCCTGTACTTTGACCCTGTGTGGTTGATTGGCTACTAGAGTTCTGGCACTTCTCTTTTCTTCGTGATCTGCTCACTTACTTGAGCTAGGTCGTCCATTCACAGTGGCTCTGAAGAGGGGAAGAAAGCAAGAAGGCATGTATAGGAGGGAGGGTTGGCTGCGGGGATGTGGGAGATGGAGTGAACCTGACTCTGCGAACACATAGAATCAATAGGTGAAATCGATGTGTTCATAAAAGTTACAGGCCCTGCTGGGCAAGCTGTTTTCCATGGTGACAAGAAATACATCTATTTCATGCCTCCTCTTCTTAGGGCAGGATAGACTTCGGCATCACCTTTATGACAGAATGGCCCAGAGTGCAAAGCCATGTCTCTCTCACATCCCCGTCCTCCACCCAAGGGGCTTTTGTGGTTTAAAATCTCCAACATAAACCTGGGAGCTTCTTTGCTTCTCGGATGTGAAAGAAATAAAAACCGCTGAAATTTGAGCCTTCATTCCCTCAGTCAGCATTGAGTCAGTTTTGAGCACGCAATCCTGATTAAGTCAGTATTTCTTGTGTACCTACTATGCAGGTGGGGCTTTGTAAAGCACTAAGGACTCAGTAGCAAGCAGAATGGATCTGAAAGAGACCATGCCTTCATTTTGCTGAGTGTGTCTGCTGAGTGTCTGCTGAAAGATGAATGGGAAGTAGTTCTGAGGTCCTTGAGGTTGTGGGGGTTGGGGAAGCTGTGTCTGAGGACCTGGGGTGATGCTGTGGCCTGAAGGGGAGCACAGGCTGTTAGTAGAATGGTGGGCAGAGAGGAGAGCATGCAGGCTGCAGGGAGCCCACAGGAGAGGCTCTGTAGAGGGGTAGGGTGGGTGATCATGGCAGAAGGCAGAGATGGGTGGGGTGGGGGCAGCAGGGGGACAGGACCTCAAGCTGAGGTGCAGGTATTTGTCCAGAGGAGACAGCAAGAGTGGTAACTATGGAGAAGGGGGCCACATTTACACGGACAGAGGACTCTAAAGCGCCTGTGCAGAGGGAATTTTCTGATGATCAGAAGATGGAGACCCTGGCCAAGGGCTCTGTGTAGTGCAGGGGAGAGGTGCAGGGAAGCAGCTGTGAGGGAGGGAGAGCTGGTCAGAATTCAAGAATAGAGTAGTCCTAGACAATGAGGTCATTCAAGGTGGGGGCTGAGAAGGTCAGAGTTGATGTTGGGGGTGGGAGGTGTTTTCCTAACGTGGGGACATAGGCCGGGGGCAAGCTTGACCAGAGATGAGACTCAAGCATCCCACTGTCGACATTTTGAATTCAGATCAGCAGAGGCACTGGAATGGAGATGCCACTTGTCAGAGAGAAATGAGTTTGTAGCTAAAAGGAATCCAGGCAGGCAGCACCCCTTTTATCAGGCAGAGCCCATCCTGGCCAGCAGAGCATCTTGGGGGGGGGGCATGCTACCCCTAGACTTTGCAGGCTAGATCATCACTCTGTGACCTCCACAGTTCTTCCTGCGAGCCCCTCTCCTCGGCAGAAAGTGGCGACAGTTCTGTCTACTTCAGTCTAGCCAGGAGCACATGTTTGAGGATCCACTAAACTGAAAATAAAACATGTGGGCTCCTTGGAAATGAGAACTATGTTAAAACAAGGAGTTATTATACTTGTATGTGAGCCAATGAAGAGCAGAAATACAGCCCCAAGGCACAGTATTGATTTGGTCCTGGATGCTTCTCGCAGCCGAATGGATCTGACATTCCTCCACGAGTGCTGGCTGAGCGGATGGCAGGAGGCCAGCTGTCAGCCTCCTCACCCTACGACAAGGTTAAGTCTGTTCTTGGCTCAGGCCAGCTCTGACACCCCCTCTCCTGCCTGTTCGGTACTGGCTGCCCTTCCTATGCGCAGTGGTTACAGGGACAATTCCAGTTGTGAGGCTGGAACCTGGCCAAGAGCAGATGCCCTCTAATTAAACTAGGGACAGGTCTTCCCAGAAAAATCAGAGATTTGTCCGGCAGAACCAAAGGTTGGAGATGGGAGTTTAAAACTTTGAGATACGTTAGGCTTATGGAATTTACTTGCTCCATCCATTCAATCATTGGATTTATTGAGTGTCCAGTGAATGTTAAGTTCTGAGATAAGCCTGGGGATACAGGTGTGAAACAATATGCTCTGTGGGCACCCTGAGATGTTGAGCATGAAGCTGGGTATATAGTGGCAAACCACTGTGGGCTGGGGTTGACTTACAGACTCTCAGTGTGAGACCACAGGGGATGCAGATGTCTAGGGAAAGGATGCTGTGGTGGGAGAATAGAGTCCAGGGATGCTCCCCAAGGAGCACGGCATGGATGCAGAATGACACTTGAGGACCAGAAAGCCAGGAGCCCATAGAAACAGGGTTTGAGCAGGGGAGGCTGCTGATGTGACAAATCACTTCAGTTAGTTGGCTCAAAGGTAGATTAAGATGGCTTGATAAAAGAACTGGATGTGAGGAGGCAAGAATGACATCTGGAGGTGACTCTTCGAACAGGGCAGAGGTGGTGACTGCACAGTCCCTCTAAGTGTAAAGTACATTCTCCTTGCCATCCCCAAGCCTGACTCTCACTCAGGCTACAACACCAGATACTCACTATATTCCTGTGGTGAGATACATCCTGGGTGGTGTTTCCCCAACATGAAGAAAGGACTCCACATCTCTCCTATTAAGGCTTCCCAGAGTGCACAGTAGTTGCAATTAAGCCTATGCTTATAAATCACAGTCCAACTTAAACTATGTCATCCATAGACACATTATTACAGCACAATTCACAATTGACCACATTATTGTAGTGGCACCTTGAAAAGTGTGGCTCAAACTTCATCTGATACTGAGTGCTTGTTTGTCATGAATTGTACCCTGGGCACTGAGGGGCAGCCAAGAGCAAGACAGCCCATGCTGTTATACAGTTCCAGCCCATAAGGAGGATGCACTTGGAATAAGTGATCTCCAGTGCGCTGAGCTTGCAGCCCGGGCAACACTGTGTTCTTAGGACAGCATCAAACTGAGGTCCTGGCCTGTATCACAGGCACCGGGAATCTCTGAACAAATGGATGAGGTGGCCGCAGAATGCATTCGTAGGTTCCATTTGGCTCCAGTTTGACCAAAGTGAGTCCAGTGCTGGAGGGAGACCATTGTCACTGGGGTCTGACCCTAGGGCCAGAGTAGGAGAAGTGAGAATAAGAGGTGGAAATCGTGAGAGGCAGAGGTAAGGAGGCAAAGGCCAGGTTTATAGGGGACTAGGATTTCAGCTGACTGTTCAGTGTTTCTCAGGAAAGCATCATGAAGGTGTTTGAGCTTGTAGTGTGTGCGTGCGTGCATGCGTGTGGGTGTGTGAGTGTGTGCGCGCCGTCAGTTTTGTTCTAACAGTACTGGGCATTGGCTGCAGCTGTACAGAGAAGCAGGCAGGGGATGCCCCTGTTTTCAGGAAGGGCAACGTGTTAAGTCCCTCACAGCCCTATTTAGGCAAACATGGCTGAGTTCTCCTGCTTCAGAACTCTGCCCTGTCCCTGAAGCTGGAGCATGGTTACAAAGGACTCCCACGGGTGGCTGTGGGTGGGGACCAGACTTCAGAGATGCTGGGTGCATGGCTTGGAAGAAGGAGTGGAGAAATTCACTCAATTATTTCTGTGCACAAGAAGCACCTAGGGGCTCGTTAAAAGTGCAGACTCTTGGAGACCCTGTTAAGCAATGTTGATTCAGAAAGTTGCCTCCCCTATCCACCAAAGTGATTCTGAGCCAGGTGTACCGACCACCTGCCCTTGGAGAGTCTCCCAACACTGGCCACTTCTTGGCCTTATAACCTCGTTTCCCTCGACCTGAAATCTGTGTCAGTCCTGCAGAGAGCTGCGAATGAATCATGCTCCGGGATGGGACCGCGGAGCATCACGTAGCCGCCAGGGGGCGCCAGAGGCCTCGGCTATGAGCTCGGGCTTCTCCGCCCGCGGACGCCGCGCCCGAGCCGAGCCAGAGCGCTGCGGGCTCACAAAGCAGCCGGACGCGCGGAGGCGGCAGGTGCGCAGGGGAACGAGCCGGGCAGCAGCCTTCTCAGCCACCGCTGCACAGGATCCCCAGCAACTCGGTCACCGAGACTCGAGCGGGCCCCCAAGGTACGTGTCCGCAGAACCCTGAGCCCGAACTTGGCGTATTGGCGTAGTTGGGACCTTCCGGAGGCCATCCCCGGGGCCGACAGGGTCAGGGCCTGGGGGCATCTCTGCGCGCCCCTGTTGCACAGAAGCAGCGGGCAGGGCACAGGAGGACCTTCGCCTTAACTGGGAATGGGAGGCCCGGCTTGAGGGCACCCTAAAAGCCCCCATCTGCCAGAGCCTGGGATGATGATCAGAACCCCGTTATCCCTATCCCTGCCCCACAGCTGTGGGCCCCGTCTGTGGGAGTGCGGCTGGCACATTGAGCATCCGGGTTTTGGGGAGAGGTACTGACGCCCCTCATCCAAGAGCAGGTGAGAGGGTCCTCTATAGTTTGACAGCAGCCCCGAATCCCTGACCTAGCCTCTGCGTTTGTAGTTGTCTCCATTCATAAGGGTTCTCCAGGTGCAGCCTCCGTCCCAGGTATGCAAGGGACCGCCCTGTCCCCACTGTGATCCTAGGCGTTGCAGCTAGTGCGCTCCCTAGGCGCCCAGATCCCCCGGAGGGAGCGAGGGGCTCGAGGTCGTCCTGTTGTCGCCGGCTCACGCCCGTGTGCCCTGCCCCCAGATGCCAGCGATCGCGGTGCTCGCCGCGGCCGCCGCGGCGTGGTGCTTCCTCCAAGTGGACAGCCGGCACCTGGACGCGCTCGCAGGCGGCGCGGCCCTCAACAACGCCAATTTCCTAGACAATGACCAGTGGCTGAGCACCGTCTCCCAGTATGACCGTGATAAGTACTGGAACCGTTTCCGAGACGTGAGTACAGCTGCCACCCTCTCTGGGGGTGGAAAATAGGGGAAGCTCAGAGGCAGGTGAAGGGGTAGGGATGGTAGATTCAAACCTCCCACGGAGGTCCACAGTCCATAGGTCTAGCCTGAGAGGAACTTTAAAGAGAACTTGGAAGACTGGATGCTCTTGCGTGCTACCTGTGGTCCAGGTGTGTGCACTTGTAGGATTGACGCAGCTGTCTGCATGGAAACAGGGCGCGAACCTTAAGCAGCTTGGGGAGAGGGGCTCTTCAAAGTGTCTGAGAGCTCCGGATGGCAGACTGACTTTACCAAACCCTAGAGAGAAGCTCCCAGGAGCGGCAGTGATTTTGCGCCAGACAAAAATCCCCACTGGATGAGCGTAGCTCATTTATTAGGGAGCCAGATGTGGCAGGCATGAGGGGAGTCTTGGGGGTCTCATGGCAATGAGCTTGATGAAATGTCAGGGAACGGTGCAGTGGTTTGGAGTCTTCCAGACTTTAGTGAATGGGAAAAGGGAGCAGGCAGCCCAGGGAATCCGTCCCTTTTCCCCACGAATGTGCTGGGATGTGGGGGAGAAACTCCTGGGCATCAGGGGCGCTTCTGTTTGTTTCCGGTCCAGTCCTGGCTCCCACGTACCTCTGCGCCCCCAGAAGATGGGGCAAGAAGCATCTGGCACAGTCGTTCCAGCAGCCAGTCTCCTCCCCACCCCCCCCAGCAGTACCTGTTCATAGCTTCTTCCAAGATTCTACTGGGTGGAAGGGGTCAAGCACTTCCAGGGGACATTAGGAATCCCTGTCCCCAAGATGCTTTCAATATTGTAAAAATATCCAAGACTTATAATGAGTAAAGCTTTTATGTTCAAACGCATTGCTGTTTTTTGTTTTTGTTTGTTTGTTTTCAGTTTATATGTTATGACATTTTTTAAAAGCAGTATATGCATTTTAAAGTGGTAACCTGGCCAGTACCACCGAACCCCTTGTTCTCATCACAGGGCACAGCTTAAATACTGAAGTGGAGAGAGGTGGCTGCACACTTTTCTCCATGGGTTTCTTATAGCCCCCTTCTCAGGGTCCCTCCCCCCGCCCCGCCCCCCGGCCTTGCAGGGAGCAGGTCTCTGAGGAACTGAATGGCTCCAGATGTTTGCCTGTGCTTTCTAAATAGCAACCTCTCCAGGGCTCCCTCCTAGAGGCAGAAGCAACTTTAGCCTTGAGTGCAGACTTGCTTATATGCTCTCTCAGCCCCTTCTCCTCTTTGGAGTGGATGGTGGGCAGCTTCTTCAGGGAAGAGGTTTTCAAACATATACTGAGTATCCTTGGTTATTTGGGGCTGTTTACAGCAGATCTGCCCGCTGAATCCCAACAGGCAGATTCCAGCTGCATCTCACAGTTCCCACTAAGTTCTCTTAGCCATCTACGGCCCATTTATGATTTTGATGGCCAGATTGTGATACTTCCATTCCTAGCCAGGTTGGAATGGAGCATGAGGGAAGTATAGACACTGTTTTGCTTTTGTTTAATTATTACATTTCAGCTAGAGTTGAGGAACCAGGTACATGATGAACTCTTACAGATCTGGGCAAATTGGACTTGGTTTAGAGGATGGGCTACCTTTGCTGGGTGGGTGCTTTGGAACAGGGAATAATGGGTGAGGTGAAAATACTTGTGCCTGTTGGGTCTTTGGGTTGTGCAAAGGTCTGTATCCTCAGTACATCATGAGTGCTAACGTCCTAATTCCCATTTAGCTTTTCATTTTAAGAAAGTGAATGGCTTCTTTCTTTCTTTTTGTTTTGGGTGGTCCTGACTTTTAAAAAGTAGATCAAATTGTACTCCCCGCCTCCGGACATGACTAATGATGAAACCCAGGTTGTTTGCTGAACTACAGCATCCAGGCTTTTTGTTTTGTTTTTATTAATTAAATTATTTATTTATTTTACATCCTGACCTCCCCACCTTCCCTCTGCCCCCTCCTCCACTCCTCCTTTTCTGTTCAGAAAGGGGCAGACCTCCCATGGATATCAACAAAACATGGCATATGGAGTTGCAGTAAAACTAAGCACCGCCCCTTGTGTTTAGGCTGGGCAAGGCGACCCAGTATGATGAAGAGGTTCCCAAAAGCCAGCCAAAGTGTTAGCAACAGCTCCTGCTCCCACTGTTAGGAGTCCCACACGTAGACCAAGCTGCACAACTGTAGATATGTATGTAGAGGGGCTAAGTTGGTCCTATGCAGGCTCCCTGGTTGTCCATCCATACTCTGTGATCCCCTATGAGCCCAGGCTAGTTGATTCTGTGAGTTTTCTTGTGATGTCCTTGACCCCTCTGCCTTCTACAATCCTTCCTCCCTCTCTTCAGCAGGATTCCCTGAGCTCCACCTAACGTTTGGCTGTGGGTCTGAATCTGTTACCACCTGTTACTAGATGAAGCCTCTCTGGTGACAATTGGGCTAGGCACCTTTTTGAGGACAGGTGCTGTGATTCATCCTTTAAACAAACATACTAGACAATTCCCAGGATGGCTAAGAACGCTGCCTTGATGATTGTTTTGAAGAAAGGTCTAAGGTTTAAGCATGAAAGAGGGAAGCTCCTGGAGCAGAGTTAGGTGCCAAACCAGCGCTTTTAGCAATGTGTCGTTTGTAAAAATGACAATTTGGTTCAGTAAGCCATTAAAAACATCCAAAGATGTTAAAATATTTGCAAACATCATCAATCACCAACCATTTTCTACGCTTCATGGCATCATCTGGTCTCCTCAGTGGCTCAGATATAATTGAATGCCATTAACCTCTTTAAAGTGTCATGAACTCCACAGACATCCTTTTGGGGCAGGTCTAAGTACCTCTAGTTGTGTCACTTGGACAAGCCTGGGCCCTCAGACACCAGGGAGAGAAGAGTGCTTTCTCTAGAAACAGACCACTCTAGGGATAATATATGAAGTCTGGCTAGGGTGGCAGAGGCTTGACCAGCCTGATCACTCTTAGTGAGCCAGCCCTTGCTCCAGGTTGACAAAACCTTAGCTTCTTGGCTATTATTTTGGGGCTTTTGTTTTGTTTTGTTTTGCTTTTAGAAACAGGGTTTCTCTGTGTAATAGCTCTGGCTGTCTCTACAACTCATTTTGTAGACCAGGCTGGCCTTGAACTCAAAGAGATCCCAGTGTTGGGATTAAAGATATGTGCCACCATGCCCAACTGGGGCTTTTTGTTTTGAAGTTGCTGATCACTTTAAAAGAATATGGTAATGATGCATGTCAGATTTTTGAAATTCACTGTGAAAGAAAATGACCCATCTCCCACTAACATTGCTTTGTTGAACTTGGGTGATACACATTTAGAAGTGACCTTTGATCTTGGGAAGCTAAAAGGGTTACCTTACTTTGTTTTGTCTTATTTTGGTTTTGAGACAGTCTCCTGTAGTCTAGTGTGGTATTGAACTTATTATGTAGCCAAGATTGACCTTGAACTCTTGAACTCTGCCTCCCCAGTGCTGGGATTATTGGTGTGCATGTGGTCCTAAGCACCCTTTTTTCAGAGAGGTGACTGTACATACTGGTAGTCATGTCTGGACCAGCTTGGAAGTGGATGGTGTTAGAATGTGTTCCTTGCTTTTTTGAGAGTTGAATGTGCTGTGACATTGCTGGAGATGAACTGGCAACCCCTGAATTACCACCACTTTGAAAAGTGTCTTGTCACTCAGCACATGAACAGTCAGTTTCTCTAGTTAAACATTAGAACTACCCCATGACTTGCTGGCTAGAGTTAGGGATCCAATAAGGACATAAAGGCACCCAGATGGCTGTTCCTCCATGCACTGGTGGTTACTTAGCTTGGTATGACTTTATCAAGACTAGAAATTGGGATGTTTTGGCCAGAGGGAGGCCTGGACTTTTGTACAAATCAACCTCAAGAAGGATGCTATTAGCAGGGCAGCTGCACAGGTGAGCGCACAGTGGTGTGACAGCATGTCCAAAACCTGATCGAGGCCAAACCAGACCAGATCCCAGCATGCAGAGAGGAACTGGGCACACAAACCCACTCCAGGCCTTGGAGCTATCGGCAATTGTTAGCTGCCAGGAGGAGAGACAGTTTTCTCTAAGACCGTAATCCCTGGTAAGTTGACCACTCTAGCAGAAGAGGACTAGCCAAGAATATGTGGGCAGCACAAGTTTGTCCTGAAGGATCAAAAACAAACATAATGACCTGGGTGGGTAGAGATGGGGTAGTCTGATGGACACAACAACAGCAGGAGGAAGCAGAGCAAGCAGATGTATAAGCCACACAGCACTTCCCCATCCCTAGCCGCCATGTGTCCTGCTTCCCCGTGGTTTGCATTTGAGACATCAGAGTGCTACAAATCTGATTTGGTTTTGACCAAATTCCCTCTATTCATTTCTACATTTCACTCATCCTTGTAAATATTTGACTACTTCTTGAGTATGCGGTTCCGACCTATAAAAGTGAGCAGGTTTAATGTAATCCTTTCTCTCCTACCTCTGCTATGCCGCTAACTTAGGCTGTTGCACAATTCTTTCTTATTCTATGTTCTTTAAAAAACAGCAAGTTTTTTTTCTCATGGAGATAATACCCACTGGAAGTAAGGAAAAGATTTAACATTGCATAAATAGATAATAGCAAACATTTATGGAGCATTCAGTGTGTCAGGCATTGTTCAAGGCACTTCCTGTGCATTATTTAATATAACAATCCAATGAAAAGAGTGCTACTATCCTTGCCTATTTATTGAGAGAGCTGAGCTTCTTAGCCAGGATTCTAGAGACACCTGGGTGTGAGGGGCCTGGGTCCTGCAACCAACAGGGCTGAGTGGTTCTTGGGTGTGTACCCTGTCCACAACTCCATCCATATCATGGTCAAGTCCTCCCCACTTCATGCCTGAGGACAGTCAGCCAGGAACTTGAGCAGTGGGAAGCCAGGAGACAGTTTATTGTCGGGGTTGTGTCAAACTTTATCTTCTAATAATGAGCTTCTGATTTGATTAAAATAATATTGTTGCTTACACTAAACATGACATTTCCCATCTTTTGCACACATGAAACCAGCCTTGACATTTAACTCCGGGATAATTACCTCTAGTAAGCCTGAAGAGTCAGAAGTGCTGCTTTTGCTGGCATTTATCTTACTCTTGAGTGACCTGGGTTGATAATTCTAATGACCACACTCTGTGGGATATGGTGGTCTCCATGGCAGAAAAGGGTGGCAGTGACCACCTGACCATAACATCTCACTTACAATGAGCTTCAGGGCCAAGTGGGGCTTCCTGCTAGCACAGGGGTTGACTCTGTTGGTGGTGCTGGTGACAAGTGGTGGTGTGGCTTAGCAGATTGGTCATTAATTTGTCACCACATGAGGTTGGTTTGTGATGGAGTGTAGCAGAAAGTCATTTTGATTAAACAGGTTCAAGGAGACATAAATGAATACCTTTAATGAACCCACTGTCTTAAATCTCTGAACCACACGACCACTGATAATTACTTCCCTGGAACAGTTTTAAGGGTTGACAGGCCTAAGAGCATCCTGTCTTCTCTGACCTTCCTTTTGGTCTAGCCATGACAGATAGAAGCTAGGTCTTCCTTGGCATATGTGGTAGAACCTCTTCTCTCTGCCGACCTCATGAGCTGAGTTTTCTACCTCTCCCTGGTCTTTGCAGCCCTTCCACACAGAACAGGACTGGAATGCATTTCTGGGAGGCCAGGCACTTTGGTACATGCTGGTAAAGCTATTTTCCAAGCCAAGCAGTGGCTCCAAATAGAGAAATGAATCTGTGAGAGTCCCTGAGGGACAAGACTTAGCCATTAACTCAACTGTTATTTTGCTTGAGGAGACAGAGGAAAACTAGAAATTAGGTATTTTATAAAAATCATATTTATTTGCTCAATATGACATATTTCAAACCCAACACATTCACTATCTAAATTCAGGTATATTCTGTCAGGTTAAGTTTACATTAAAAAAGTGTGTATATGTGCCTATATGTGCATTGCACTCATGCAGGAGCCTGGGAGGCCAGAAGTGGGCAGCGCCTTTGGAACTGCAGTTAGAGATGCAGGAGCGTTGAACCAAACCCAGGTCCTTTGCAGAAGTCCTCCTGACTGCTGAGTGTCTCTCCAGCTCCAGCTCCAGCCCCCTTGCTTATTGTGAGGTGTCTCTGCTGTGGCAAGTTGCTTGGATGCTAACACATGGCCTTCTTTTCCTACATTAGATAATGATACATAAAACAGTTCCTGTAAGAGATTAAGTAGTTTGCCAAGGTTGCAGGTACTTTTCCAGGATGGTTTCTAGTCTGAGATACCATTTCTTGTAAGATTTACCATTTTAATGCACTATTAACCAAGTAAGTCTATGTCCAGGGTAGAACTTGGAAGACCTCTGCAGAAAGCTGGGGCTGCACGGGGCTGCGTCCTCCTGTGGAAGTGACCACTATGAAGAAAGTAGCCCTAGCAAGACAACCTGTCCATCTCTCCCTTGGCAGTGGAGAGAAAAGACAAGATGAACACAGAGACCCTCAATAGGCACCTATGTACCCCACTGCTCTATCACCCCTCCCCAAACTCCACACAGTTATAGCAGCCTCAAATCGTCTGTTCTCTGAGCTGCTGGCTCCTCTTTTTTTTTTTTTTTTTTTTTTTTTGAGTGTCATAGTTCTGTTTTATTAGTGAGGCCTCTAGCATGCAAATGACTGAAAACCAGTCCAAGCCAGCTTAAATGGAAAGGAACTCTGACTCACTGTCCTTGACTCTGTTCTTATTTCACGCCCGTCTGAAAGGTGGTATGCAGTTTCATTAGCCAAATCTCTGTTCCTTGCCACTCACAGCTCCTAGCAGAGGCAGCCTCCCCATTGTATTTCACATGACACTTAGGCTCCCTCATCCCCAGGTCAAAACTGGCAATCCTCATCATGAAATATCAAGGAGGGGTTTGGAGCTCAGCTGTGGCAAAACTTCTAGTTATGTGAAGCACTCCCTGGGACATCTTTAAACCCAAGGATTCCTCACTGACATCAATACCCATGTTAAGCCCACATCCAGGATCTCTGAGTCAATTGTTAAACAACATTTTGTCTTTTAGAATTTTCCCAGGCTAGTCTTATGGGTAGAGAGAGTGATGGGTCCTGAGGCAGATGGTCCAGGCAGCCAATGTGCTACTGTGGCCTCTTAGTACCCTGTACATTAGAAACCTGCCATTTGGTCTCAGCTCTGAGTGAGACCAGCACCATTCCTCAGGGGCAGCACCCACAGGGTCTAGTGATGATTCTGACTGGCTCCAGGTTTGGCTTTAGAACCAACAGGCAAACAGGAATAGGATTGGCCACACTGTTGTTCCTTCTCTCCCAATAACCAGCCGTCAGTTCCTGCTCATGAAAGGCAGTCAGAGGCCTGTAATTCATGGCAGCCAGAGCAGACTGCCCAGGGCTTAGGAAGCCACAAGCAATAACAAAGTTGATCCAGAAAAGGGTATTTTGTTGGGATGGAAATGTTCCTCAAATGCCAGTCACATCAGATCTTTGCTGGGCTTTGGGAACAGGAGACAGACACAGTCTGTACTGTCCTGGGTGCTGGGAA
>CABHPQ010172420.1:30978-46554 GCA_902168405.1 Peromyscus aztecus
ACAGTCTGTACTGTCCTGAGTGCTGGGAACAGGAGACAGACACAGTCTGTACTGTCCTGGGTGCTGGGAACAGGAGACAGACACAGTCTGTACTGTCCTGGGTGCTGGGAACAGGAGACAGACAGTCTGTACTGTCCTGAGTGCTGGGAACAGGAGACAGACAGTCTGTACTGTCCTGGGCTTTGGTCTGCTGTGTGAGACAGACTGTCTTAATACTTAGTCACCCAGGTGCAGCTGAGAGGCAGAGGCATCTGAAGAGGCAGGGGAGCCTGAATGCGGAGGAGGAGTGCTGGAGTGCTTTGGCTAGGGGAAAGCCTCCATCCCTGGTGAAGGTACAGAAGCTGAGCCAGAAGATGGCCTGAGTGATCTGGGGAGGAGAGGAGGCAGCTGTGTCCCATCCCAGGCAGTGGCATGGGCAAGACTGAGTGTCCAGAAGTGGGAAAAACCTTAAGGTGTTTTCGTCACGTGTGTTTATCTTAGGATTCTCTCAAGTGGTGAACTCTCTCCCACATGTTTACACATCTCCAATTTATTATATTATTTTTGGGACCAAGAAGTCAATTATGGAAAGTGGGGTGCACAGATGGCCCAGACACTGGGGAGCTTGCCTGTTCCTTGAGTCTTTCTGTGCCATCCTCTACAGCCGTTTGCTGTGTGGACTTTACTCTTTACCCTCACACCCTAGGACTTCATACTTTTCTAGTGTCTTTATCCTTTCTCTCTAGGCAAGTGAACTGGGCTGCAGAGCCGCATTTCAGTCTGTTGTTTAGGAATGAGGTGCCTTAGAGTTTCCTGGATGCTTTGTGAAGTTGGGGTTTTAAAATGAGATTGAAGTTCATGAGATGCTCCTTACTCTCTTTCCCATCCTCTCTTCCACTGAAAACAAGTGGAGGCCAGACTCAGAAGTCATAGATGGAAAGCTTTCTGCTCTCAGAGGTCATTTAGGGTAGGGAGAGACCACTGTATACTGTTACCATACTGCCATGTCACTCATGGGATATGTACATTACAGTCTTGGGTATGGGTCTTCCCTGTATCTCCTTGGCAGACATGAGATTAATGGTTTCTTAAGTGGGGGGGGGGAAGAATGATGCATCCACAGATGTGAAAATTAACTTGATTGGGTCACTTTTCTGACAAATTCTCTGTGAATGTGTCCCTCAGGACATTCATCTGAGGCTTGGAAAATAATGTATTTGGGGCTGGAGAAATGGCTCAGTGGTAAGAACACTTGCTGAGGACCTGGTTTAGTTCCCAGCATCCACACCAAGAGAATTAAAACCTGCTGTAATCAGTTACAGGGGACCTGATGCCCACTTCTGGCCTTTGTGGGCACCAGACATGCACATGGTGCACAGTCATGGATGTAGGCACTCAACATTCACATAAAATAAAAACAAAACTTAAAAACCCCACTATTATATAAAAGAAGAATTATTCTTTAGTGCAATAGGATGGAGGAAAGGGTACATTATGCAACTATTTGTAATAACTTTAGGCTTATCAGCAATATTCCCAGCAGGGTTGTTGTTGGGTAAGTGGGTATTTATGCAGAGTTGAGCAATGCTTGTGTTTGGGACCAGAAGCGGAGCCTCCTAGAGCTGTCCTGGGCAATCTCAGCCTAGATAAAACACTTAGAAATGAGATATAGTGAGGGGAGATCTTTTATTTCCATTTCAGCTATACACATTCTGTCCCTCCACATATACAGAATGATTCCAACCCAATCCAAAGGGAGGCCAAATTAGTGATGACCAGCTGTGGAGGAGGGTAAAATGGCAGTACCCAGAGGGTTGTGTGGGGCCAGCACACTCCGACCTTACAGCATTGCAAAGTCACTGGTGGGGCTTGCTTCAAATGCAGAATTGAGCCTGCTAGTTGGGACCACCATGTAGAAATGGCATCCAGGAACCTACATTTGATGCACAGTCTAAGTAGTTTTGGTGCAGGTAGTTCTCAAGCAGTATTTACAGAGAAATCCTGGAGAATAGTCATTCAGCCCAAACAGCCGGCACCACGAAGCAGAGTGCTATTTTCACCTTATACCGACATGGCTGCCACGGACATCAGGGGAAGGAGAGATCCCATTCCCAGTGCATATATCTGCATCAGTCTGAACAACAGTCATTGCTAGTCTGTGGACTGGAGTAACATTTGACTCTGGTGTAGGGATGTTTGAACTCATGAGCACAGTGCAACTGATGGGACTTTCTCCACCACAGAGTACCGGGGAACCGTTTCAACAAATCTCCCTGTCTTCAGAGGGCAAATGCCGTAAGACTCTGTCTGATTTTGTGTCCTTTATCACAGAGTGGGTTTATGCACAGATGAATAGAAGGAAATTGACTCTGACATTGGCTTGAGTTTATAGTGAACAGGCATTGAGGCAGAAGAGATGTTAAGGTCAGAGAAGACAAGAAATGGTAGATGTGACAAAGAATGTTGACTTCTTCAGGGGATGGACCCTCAGATACATACTGGCACGCCAGTGGAGGCGTAGAAAAGAAATGCAGGTCAGGTTCAGAGACCTGCTTGCTACCTTTTCTTTGGTATACTAAACCATTTTGGTACACAAGTCATTTTGGTTGGCCAGATTATTCTGGAAAGATCATGGGCATCAAAAAAGACTCATCAAAACTTAGGAAATTCCTGGACATTAGCAGAAGCGGACAGGATTCTGTGTTATGAAGCCTTCCCATTGACCTCTCACCCAACTCTTAAGCTTTACTTTGCTCCACTTGGTTGATTTTTCTCTGGTCAATAGTAAATCCACAGTGCCTAAAATTGGTAAGCCTATGGCCAAGAGGGAGAAAATAGTCTATTGAAGAGACATGTGGCTATCTGGTGGGATTTCTCATTATGTCATTATTCTGGGCTGTCTGGGTTTTTCCAGATCTTTCCATGCTCAATGGGCATGTTGAGTGGTTTGGGACTTTTAGGGGACTTCATGGTTAGTGCTCAGCACTTTGAACAAGGCACAACATTGCTTTCATTACAAACATCTAGCCTTGCAGTAACCCTGCGGCCTGGTCTGTACCACTTTCCATCTTCTTGAATGAGTCCTGTGTCACTTCTGGTGAGTAAGAGTAGAAATGCCATCCCCATGAACATACAACTGCTGAGCTCAGGGGTTGGTATTTGGGAAATTGTGAAAGTTTTGTATTCCAGGGCTGTTAGTTTAAATAACTTCCCAGAAGAACCTTTGTACATATTTTACAGAAAGATTTATTTATTTGTGTTTTATGTGTATGAGTGTTTGCCTGCATGCAGGTATGTGCATCACATGCATGCAGTGTCTGCAGAGGCCAGAAGAAGGCATCACACCCACTTCAGCTGGACGTACAGGCATTTGTGAGCTGAGCCGCCGTGTGGGTGTTGAGATCTGAACCTGGGTCCTCAGCAATAGCAGTGAGTGTCCTAACTGCTGAGCCACCTCTCCAGCTCCTTTCTGTGGTCATCCCAGACCCATGTTCTTGCCTCCCAGAGACCAAGTCCTGGTATACTGATTCACTGGGTTGGTTAGATTTCTTGTCTCTGTGTTCGTTACATAAAGACTGACTGGCCAAGCTGTAATGAGTCCTTCTCTGTCCTACCAGTTAGCTTCCAAATAATGACACTGAGACTTCTTATTGATTGTGAAAGCTCGGCCTATAGTTTAGGCTTAGTTCTTATAACTTAAATTAACCCCTTTCTATTAATCTACATCCTGCCATGTGGCTCATGGCTGTTACCTCTCCTCCTGCTAGTCCTTCTTCCTCTATATCTGGCTGGCAACTCTACCTTCTTCTTCTTCTTCTTCTTCTTCTTCTTCTTCTTCTTCTTCTTCTTCTTCTTCTTCTTCTTCTTCTTCTTCTTCTTCTTCTTCTTCTTCTTCTTCTTCTTCTTCTTCTTCTTCTTCTTCTTCTCAGAGTTCTCTCTCTGCCTAGAAGTCCCGCCTATACCTCCTGCCTAGCTATTGACTGCTCAGCTTTTTATTACACCAACCGCAGCAGTACATATTCACATAGCATACAGATATCCCACAAGACCAGACTGTGCTTAGACACAGCATAGAGACAAACATGGCTCCTGCCAGAGATAAGCAGAAGGCATAGTGGTTGGAGAACCCTGTATGACGTCAGTCTGCAAAGAACATGCCTATAAATGGACCACCCAAGCCTGACACACTGGGCTCTCTGACACCCTCTACTTCCTGAGACTCTGGGCCTTATCTCCAGGGGACAGTTTAGTTTTAATGTGTGTGTCTGTTGTCAAGTTAGCTCCCCTGGATTTGTATTGAAATGTGTGAACAACTGCTACTATTTTGCCTGACTCTGGGGACCTAAACACTGTGTGTGTGTGTGTGTGTGTGTGTGTGTGTGTGTGTGTGTACATGTGCTAGTCTGTACATTGAGATGGGTGGTTTGAAAGACACCCAACCTGATGTGCTTGCGGGTGTTTTGGTGTGATGATATTAGCCTCATGAAGGCTCTAGGCTGAGGCCTGTCGTGCATAGAGATATAACCACAGACCTGCCTACTGGGGTGGGCATGTTTCACAGGAGTGTAGCACACACCAATCACAGGAGACCCAAAGCAAGCACAGTCACACAGCTGCAAACTGAGAGACAATGTTGAGAAGTTCATCCTGTGGACCTTGGGATTACTGCCTGTCCCTCCCCTAGTAAGAAGAACTCTCTGATGTCTAACAGCATGTGACTTCTGCCTGCTTTTGTATTTTTACAGATGGGTCTTTGAGGACTCACTATGTTGTCTGTTTTCATTCACCAAACTGGCTATGTGGTTTGAATAGGTGATATCTTTTCCTTTTCATCATGCTATGAACAACTCAAATGTGGCCGACTTGTTATCAAAAGGGCACTTACAGTCATTGGGTTTATTACACATGAACACTGTCATGGGCATGTCCTTGGGTGGCCTAGGTTCCCAGGAACACACCTGCTGTGGGATTCAGTGGTCACCAAAAGACAAGGGAGCATTCAGCTTTAAGGGAAGTGGTTGGACCATTTCCCACAGTGGTTAGGCCAATTTCTTTCACTACTTCTGAATGAAAATTCAGTGGTAGCAACACATGCAATTAAAAATAAAAACCAGAAGCAAACCTATAATCAACCCACAGATCCAAGTAAGAACTATGCTGAGCATCTATTGTTTTTAAGGCACTTGCCTAGCCTTATGGTGTGTGTGTGTGTGTGTGTGTGTGTGTGGTGTAGGAGAGGAGGAGATGGGGGTGGAGAGGGAGAAAGCCGAGCTTATGAGTGAAAGCAGTTAAAGACATGGTAGTGTTTTGAGTGCTAGAGATAAAAAGTAGGGTGAGGGGAATATAGAAAAGATGTGTTTATACTTTAACTGGGGGATTTTGTTGTTCTTTTGGCTTTATAGTGTTTTTTTCCCAACTTAAAGGAATAGATAATTTTAAAGAAAAGTAAGATGGTACAGGAAAAAAAGAAGAAAATAACTCACTTTTGTCCAATATGTAGGTGATATTAACTCTTTGCATGGCATCTATGTGCATCCAGTAGGCTTTAACACTGTAAAAAATAGTTATTTGTGGGAATGACACATTCACAAAGGTACATCTATAGAGGTCAGAGGACCCATGGCAGGAGTCAGTTCTCTCCTTCCCTTATGTGGGTCCTGAGGATTGAACTCAGGTCATCAGGCTTGGCAGTTGGACCCTTTACCTGCTAAACCATCTCAAACCAGGTAGGCTTTTTAATGCCAAAGTTTTTCATGATTCATAAGCCATTTCTTTGGTTTAATACACACTTACTCTCTCATTCATTTAACAGCACAGCATAGACATTTAAGTGTGGTATTGGACTTCAAAAATGTCATTTTAATTCGTTAGATCACTCCTGTGAATATATGCATTCCATAATATATAAAACCAGGGTTCTGATGATAGTCAAGTAATTGTTTTTATTTTTCTTTATTTTGGAGCATATGAGTCATCCTGCATCTAAAATGGATTTGTTTTCATATATTTCAAGATGTAGAAATACTTCGTGTACTCACACATGAGTCTGTGTTGAGCAGGAACCCTCAGAATCATGATGCTTCCCTATGCCTGTTGTTAGTGTTTCTTGGTAAAGGATGGAAACCTGGCATGTCTATCAAGCTAAACGTAGGTGATGGTTCTACTCAGGGAAGGGAATGGTCCTCAGTGGCCTGCTGGAAGAGCTGATTCTTGGTTCCCTTTGGGTTCTGCCAGGGAGACAGCCTTTGAGAAGTATCAGCTTACTCCAAGTCTGGGGGAGAACATCTTCCCCTTTCTCACATGTGCACCTGGCTTTGGGAATGTCTGCAGAGCCAATTCTCTGAGGATGCCACTGAACTCATTGTGGCAGTATTAATGAAGCCCAGCCTCACTTGTAATTGGGAGCAGATGCTTCAAGCCGGATTTTAAGTGCAATTGTGGCTGATGGATCCCTTGCTGCTGGCACATCATATAGCTGCTTTAATGCCCTTGTGGTGGAGGATGGTGAGAGGAGATCATTAAAAACCAAGTCCATCTTCACCACGGCAGCAACGTGGATGCTTCTATAGAATACAGACAAGGTCTGGGCCCCAGCTCAGTCTTCATTTGTGTCTGAGACATCTGCCTGCTTTTCATTACCCAATATTTCCTCCTACCCACTGCTCTCACCAGACCTGTTGGTGTACTCACGGCAGAGTAGGCAAGGGGAAGGGTGCTATTTCAGCATCAACAATGAGCTGAAAGCACAAAACCACTTCTCTGGGTCTGGTCGCTCTTTGGGAGCATTTTGTAGGCTATTGATTCCCATCTAGAGAAGACTGTGTCCTCAAAGACATTTGGCACATCTGGTCATATTTTTGGGTTGCCATGGTGGGTGGGCAGGGACTAACGATGTCTAGCGAGAAGGTGCTGTGTAGGAAGTCTTCCATCCCACCCCCCAGAGAGAACTGACAGTCAGGTCAAGGTTGTTAAAATGATGATGGCCTAGAGGTAGTCATTTCTCTTATGATATTTAAAAACTTAACTTATTTGAGAATTTTATACATGCATACAATATGCTCATATGTTCCAACTCCTTCTAGCTCCTCCTACCACATCTGCCTTCCAGCTTCGTGTCCTCTACATTTTTTTCTTTTTTCATAAACCACTGTTTCCAATTAGTACTGCTATTGTGCACATGGATGTAGGATTTGCCATTCACTGAGGCTGGGGAACCTACCAGGATCCATACCCCTGGAGAGAAATGGCTCTCCCTTCTTGTCTTGGTTAAGGTTTCTATTGCTGTGAAGAGGCACCATGACCATGGCAACTCTTATAAAGGAAAACATTAAATTGGGGTGACTTACAGTTTCAGAGGTTTAGTCTATTGTCATCATGGTGGTGTGCAGGCAGACATGGTGCTGGAGAAGGAGCTGAGAGTTCTACATCTTGATTTGCAGGCAACAGAAGAAGACAGTGTCCCACACTCGGCATAGCTTGAGCGTATGAGATCTCAAAACCAGCCCCTATAGTGACAAAGTCCTTCCTCCAACAAGGCCACACCTACTCCAACAAGGGCACACCTCCTAATAGTGCCACTCCCTATGAGCCAAGCACTCAAACACATGAATCTATGGGGCCATTCCTATTCAAGCCACCACACTCCCCTATCAACCATCAACTGCCAGTAGCTTCTTAGCTGATGATTTTAAAAGCAAGGTATAGTGCCAGATGGGGAAGCTGAGAACAGGGACTTTTGCCTAGCCACTCTCTCCTTTGTTCACTTAAGAATCAATGTGCAAGTAGTTTTCTAGGTCCTGGGAGGCCTCTGTGAAACAGACAGCAAAGTCCCTGCCCTCTGGGGCTTATGCTCTAAGACACAATGTTTGACTTTTCTAAAATTAAAGTCAGGATTAATTGAATAAATATACTTTGTTCCATATCCTTGGGGATGTGATAAGTTATTGCAGACAGTCCTCCGTAATAAAGGCCATATGACTTTTATTATTTTTGTTGAGATAAAGAGCTGCTGGGAGTTGTACAAGATGCTCCATGCTTTCCTTCCAGCTACAGGAAACATCTTCACTGTGAAACAGAGGGCTATTTCATTTTCTTACCTCAAAGAGTTAGCGAATGCAGAATAGAATAAAACATTTCCATTTCCCTAAAGAGCTGACGGTTTCCAGATGGACAGGCTAGGACTCCCGCTTGATCCTTGTTTCCCTACCAGCTTGGCAACATGCCTTACGTTCACCAAGATGGTTCTTGCTCACAACTTGTTTCTTTCTCTTATGCTGAGGCAGCAAACTTTCAAGACTTGCCTTATGATCCCACAGCAGTGTTGGCTGTACCATGTGACCCAGCATTCTGCAAGCTTGGCCTGTTCGGGGGCCCTTGTTTATGGCTTGAGTTCCTCAGCTCTTGTCTTCTGGCTTCTATGTGTGGAGGGTCTTTTTCTGTGGCCCTCAGGATTCCAGCACTCTTCCTCGAGGCAGGAAAGGAGTCACAGTCCATGACAAAGTCGTCAAGCCTAGTAGCTTCACAGATGATGTGGGGTCCTTTCATTGCTTTTAATTCAAATTGATTACAAGTCTAGCTAGTAGAGGCGGGTGAACGTTGTCTCTGTTTAGATGTTTTGTTCTTCATACTGTGTCTTAGGATCATAGGTGTATGGTGTGGCCTACTCTAGGCCAGTGGCAGGACTTCATGTCAGCTCACCTCTTCCTTCAGCCTTCTCCTCACCAGTGACTGTCTTGCTAAGTCGCGCTCTCAGCCTGGCTGGCCTCAGTCCTGAGCAAGGTTGAATGCTGCGTACGTAAGAAGGATGTAGAACTATGGATATAGTTCATGTTTCTGCTCTGGCCTGTAAGATTTTTTTTATTTTTTATTTTTTATTTTAAGGATCCATTTCTTGCCCATGTAATTCCTGAATCACGCTAAGAGAAAGCATTCTTTCTCCTCTCTAGGCCGGGGTTAATTTCAAAAGGTTCATTTAGCTGTTTGGCAAGGTCTAAGGTACCTGGGAAAACAGAGGACACCTGTCCTGTGACGTGCTGCCCACTTTGCACAGCTCTGGGAGACTGCCTCCTTCCCTTCATGTAGACGTCTGACAGAGGATATTTGGAGTAACTTTTTTACACACTTTCCCAGTTTTCCAGTCTTAGTCTTTGCTGCGCCTTCCCACTGCAGAGCTAGTCTTTATGTGAAACATTCTAGTAACACACAAAACTGAGCAGCAGGGGAGTTGGGCTTCTCAACAACCAACTTGTCAGTACAGATACTAGAGTTCAGTTTGTGTTGTGTGGATAAGGGGGCCAAGAACAGAAATGGGATCACAGTCTTCCATCATTTAGCTCAGGTAAATTCTTCCTATCACTTGGCTGAAGAGAAAATTTGAGCTTGAGAGACTCAATGATTTTAATTACTGAAGCTTTCTTTATCAGGCATGGTGGCATGCTAGAAAGTGTGAAGTTCTGGCCTAACCCTTGTTTCTAAGGCACTGACACTATTCGACAAACAAATAGATGGAGGAAATGCAAGGTGATGGGAGTCAGTCAGGGAAGGTCATCCAGTCCCAGTGGAGAAGTTAAGAAGCTGGCTAGGAGAAGGTGCCTGCTCTGAATTCTACAGAGCCTTTTGGAGGAGAGAGGGCAAGGGGAAGGATGCTGAGCAGACGTCTGCAGAAGCGTCTACATGCAGATGAGCTCCAGGACCCTACTCAGCCAAGGCTGTGTGTGCTTAACATCCCACTCACAGATGTACTGTCCAGTATCCAAAGGGATCCAGAAAGAAATTCAGTTTCTACTCCCATCTTTCAAAAAGTGCTAGAGAAGTTGGACTCATACCCCAGAGCTGCAAATCTCAAAAGCTCAAGGCTCTCCTCTTCACTGTTCTTTTGGCCCTGGTGAGCTGCTATGACAAGACATCTCTTCTTCCCGCCCCCACTCTTTGTTACTTAGTGTAATCTGATTAGTCTGCCCTGGCCCCCCACATCCCACTTTCTATGGGATTCTTAGGTATTCTCCTGTCCTATTGACTTCAGGCTGGAAATACAAGCAGAACCATCCTTTATAGGGTAAGCATGAGGATTGGGGGTGAACTGGGGAGCTCCACCCCATTAATTCCCCCTTGACCATACTTTGCTATTCAGTGATCACCCTCCTATATGGGTAGTTGGACAATAATGCACTTCTCCAGGATGAGTTATTTCCACATGTCTCAGTCTCTCTCTGCAGGGCACACCCTCTCTGTACAGAGTGATACAACCCTGACTCTAAGGGAGCAGGAAGGCACATAATGGGATTAGTGTACTGCAGTTTCGAGCACTCATTGGAACCCATTGTCTTAGGGCAGTATTGATTGCCTTTTGAAAATCAATGCAGTAATGTGTGCATGCTTATGTGTGTGTACTCGTGTGCCTTAAGGCATGCAGGGGTGAACAGCTGCTGCTTTCTGAGGCCAGTTACAAACATGTGCCCTTGTTTACTAAACATGTGCAAGCCATTGGCTTTTTTGAGAAATTTCAATCTGGGAAGTAAACATGAAGCAGTTTTTGTTTATTTTTATGTCCTGCTTTCTCTTAATAACATGGATTCATTTTCTATCATTTTAGGATTTAAAACCAAGTCTGGCTGAGTTTGAAGCTCCCATCTGATGTCAGATTTGGGGTTCCCTTTTCTGTTGCTTTGAACAGTCTAAACTTGTGGTGTGAGGCCTTTGCATGCTGGTGGATGCACTCTTGGTTCTTTAAGCCCTTCCTTGCCAACTAGAGGTCGAGATTGGCCCCCTTGAGGACTAGCAATCCCTTGATGTGGTGGTCCACTCCCGGCCAACCTCTTCCTCCTGTTCTCCTTTGTCACCTGTGTGAACAACTCCAAAATGTTATTTTTGCCTTGAAACCATAAAAACTCACTTCTACATCACACTACCATCTCTCATGGACAGGAAGGGCCCCCATCTATGTTATTCAGGACAGTGGCTGCTGAGGGCTCCAGGGCATGCTGTTACAGACATGGTGGCAGTATTGCCAACCTGTGGAGATCTGCCTTAATACCCAGTGCCTCTTAGGTAGGATGCCAGTTTTGAGAGCATCCATCCATTAGGGTCAATCCTATCATGTACTCGGAGAGTGGAGAAGTTATATGCTTGGCCAATGGCACTGAAGACATGTCAAGAGCATTCTCTCCAGGTGAGCCATCCCCACCCCCACCTTATGTCGGTGTGTTCATGGACGGGTGCATTAGGTGGGTCCCTGGGCTGTCTGGGACTTGTTCCTTTGACTCCTAAATTCTCTTCTCCACTCTCTACTAAAGGGTGGGGGCACAGGCGTCCTTATTTTTTTCTCTAGATTTAGCTGGTCCTCTCAAATATTCCTTCCCCTGTTTTGTTAGTCAGAGTACAGATGAGCAAGCTCACTGGCTGAGAAAATATCTGGGGACTCAGATTTTTTCTCAGCTTTGGTGTCTTCTTGTTCTTTATTAAAGTAGTTTATTTATAATGACTCTTGATGGAACTTAAAGAGAAATGCACTTCTCTGGGGGAACCTGGCCAGTCTCACATGCCCCCAAATGCTGGCAGCCATCATTCTCTCCCTCTCTAGTCCTCCACTCATGCAGACCGGGAACAGAGAGGCATCTTCTGTTCAGGAAGCCTCTAGCTAGGAGTCATGCTTTACCTTGTCACCCGGGACCCTCTTCCTGCTGAGTAAGGACTTGTAGAAGTTTGGTGTTGAGCTTTGGTCATAGTGACAGTGTCGGGGGAGGGGTAGATTAAAAAGCCCTTACTTCACCTGCTTATGAAATAAGGGCCCTGACCTTCTGTTCAGCAGCATAGAAATTCCTTGTAAATATGAAAATTTATTGCCTGAATGCTGTTTGTTCATGTGCATCCCCCCACCCTGAACCTGTGTCCCAGGCACTTTACACATTTAGCGCCGTGGCTCTCCTAGGAGAGCAAGTGGAAGCCCTGAAGTGGTTAAGTGGCTCGCCCAGGCAGAAGAACTAATGTGAAGGAGGAAGCTTCAAATCCGATGTCACTCCAGTCCTCCGCTCCTGAGCACGGAGTGAACACCGTTCTTCCTCCTTCCACTACGTCTGATGCCCCTCTTCCTGGAGTCAGGAGGCTGTACTGACGTGGGCGTGTCCTCTGACAGCTTTTAACAGCAGTCCACAGTGCCCTGTGTGTCTGAGGTGACATGTGATGCTTAATGGGGGGCTGTCGCTCTGTTGAGAGTAGGCTGTCTCCCCTTCAGATGCAATCCTTCCCCAGGGAGTAGGCAGGGGAAGTGTTGTCACGGTCCAGTGGATATTGACCTGCTCCTGTGCTGAAGTGCTTTTAGGGGTTGTTGGCAGTTGACAGGTTTGCTTTGACATCCTGGCAGCATCTGGATCTCCTCCCTTCTTCCCAGTGAGCCACACCAGGCAGCATCGCAGGAGCCGAAAGCATGAGGTGCTGATTCCCAACTCAGCATGGTCCTAACAGTCTTCCTGACCTTGAAGCATTGGTGAGATGGATGTCTGGATCACACACCCCAGAGCTTTCCCAGCACAACTTGTCAAAATAGATTCTCTCCCTATAAAGAAACAGAAAACAAAAGAAATAAGCAGAAGGGTGAGAAAAACATCTGTACTCCATCCCTCCAAGAGAGCTGTGTTGCATATGTCTTTATATACACATGTACATGCTTTGAAATGACATGGTCTGCTGTATATGCCCTACCGTTAAAAAGCTACAGAAAGACCCTTCTGGGTAGTCCTTTGTTGGATAGCCTGATAATTTATTTTAAAAGTTTTTTTTTTATTTTGAAAGAAGAATTTTTGGTTAAACGTTTGTGTTATTTCCCACATTATCTTATTGTGATGAACATTTTAGGGGATTAATTCACTGGCCGTCTTTAGAATGATTTCCTTAGGAAACATTTCAGAGTTTTTTTTTTTTTTTTTTAAAGGAAATTGCTGTGAAATAAAAATATGCAAGAATGAAGGCCTTTTAGATATTATGCTGAGGGTTAATCTCAGGGCCTCTTACAAGCTGGGTAAGTGTTATTCTACAGAGCAATACCCCAGCCCACAGGAACATGTTGACCTTCCCAAGGATGTCATCAATACCTCCGGAAATCTCCAAGGTCTCTCTCCTGAGGACCCTAAATTCTTTCATGGACTTAGATCTTTCACTTTTTAGGCCTTTACATTTCTTTATTATAAAAACAATTTCCCCAGGTGTTTCTGAATCAGTATCTTTGTAGAGATCACAGCACTTTTTAAAAAACACATAAAGTGTGTTTGTTCTTAGTCCAGTGAGATGCTCAGTGGGTAGAAGTGTTTGCTGCCCAAGCCTGAGGATTGGTCCCTGGATCCCACAGAGCAAGGAGAGAACTGAGTCCTGAGAGCTATCCTCTGACCTCCATGTGCTTGCTGTGGGGGCATGGCGTCATCATCAGCATAATAAAATAATAGTAATAAATAAACATGTTTGCTCTTACCTCTAATCTACCCTCTCTTGCCCTTTTATCCCCTTTGTTACCTCCCACAATCACTTTTATTATATTTATATATATTTATGTAAGTTATGTTTGTACAATAAAATAAAATTATATAATTATCTGACTACTTCTGACTTTGTAGATCAAGGTGTCAGGTTCAAGAGGGTTTCGGTGCCAGATGAGGACATGATCATTCCAAGGTGTGGTTGAGGGGAAGGTTTTTATTGTAGATGTGAGGCAGAGTACAGCCAGAGGCATCTGGAAGTGTCCAGAGCAGAGGGAGAAAGTAGTAGATTGAACATGGCCAGCAGCTGATGTCTGTAAGGCTGACATGGGTGTACTCACTATTACTGGGATTCGTCAGTACTCTGGCATGGGTACCAGGTGTACCCACTACTTTGGGGATGTGTCAGTACTTTGACATGGGTACCGGGTGTACTCACTCCTGCTGGGACTTGTTAGTACTCTGGTGTATTAAGTGCACAGAATTACAGAAATCACCAGCTCGTACTGATAGTTTCAATGTAAATCTAACACTGCACCATTAGATTACATAAATTTCTGTTTTTCCCAGAGTAAGAACCTTGATTCCCAATAACATCAACAATTATACTCACATGTTTTATTCTATAGCACAAAAGGGGCCTAGGAATTATATGCCAACACTCTTAAGAGAAACCCACTGAAGCTTCAGACTACACAGCAGCCGCTTCTGTTCAGACACTCCATACTGTCTAACTTAATAGTGGAGGGTATTCCAACTTACTGGCAAGCTGGTTTCCTAAGCAAAGCGATTCTATTAACATCTTAATTTACACTTAGATTTATCACTGCTTGTATTCAGCTTAGTTTATTGTCATTTAAAAAATTATTTCCTAATAATTTACATGGTCACAAAAGACTACATGCAGATGAATGCTTAGACACCTTACTTTGATTTCTTAAGTCACTTGGAACACCCTGCTACATTAACTCTGAATGCCAGAAAGTGTTAAGCAACCCAAATGTTCATCTGTAGGAGTGACTGACAGAATGAACTGCTTAGGTCTACACAGTCAGTAACCGAGGGAGAAAGGCCTCATGAGGCTGTAGAATGGCCCACAAATCAAGTGAAAAACACAAGATACCAAATTTACAAACGAGACACTCACATATATAAAACATACATGTGCACCCACCCACCCATCCACCCACATATACATCCATGTGTCATGTAATGCTTTGATCAGTGATGGACCATATATGTGACACTGGAGGTATGTCACCTGGTAACATCTTAGCCTTCTTAGTTTATATCACATGATGATACTTGCACACCGCAGGAAAAACGTATTTCTCATATCTGTCCATCATGAATTAGCGGTGGACTGTACAGACCTGAGAACAAAGAGACAACACAAACATAGCTGTACTTGTTTGTAGCAGGAAGCGTGAAGTAAAGGTTGTAGGTCACGGGATAGCTGGGCCATGGAGGAGGGAAAAACTGTGTACACTTCATGGCCAAGGCACAGCTTTAGAGGAAGCTCTTAGAAGTGTGGTTCTGTGAGCGCTGACCCACCCTCTGGGGCTTCTGAACCATCCTTCACTTCAACCAGCAGCAATGAGGGTGCTCGCTTCCACACAGCCTCACTCATACGGGAGGTGATGAAGCTTAGGAATATTTTCAAATACGATAGACAAAAAGTGGTGTGGCAGTGTAGATTAAAAAAACTATTAAAATTTATTTTTATTTTATATTTGTTTTGCCTCGTATGTATTTATGAGCCTCATGTGTGTGGTGCCCACTGAGGCCAGGAGAGAGTGTTGGGTCCCCTGGCACTGGAGGCACAGATGATTGCGGGCCATCATATGGGTGCTGGGAACCAAACCTGGGTCCTTTGCTCTTGACCTCTGAGCATCTCTCTAGCCCCAGCAGTGAAGCAGGGCATCTCTTCAAATACTGTATATGTCTTTTGTATGGAAAGCTTATGAATTTTGTCCGTTTTCCCCAATAGTGCTTAATTTGCATCTTTCTTTTTGTAAAAAAGCAATCTAGCATGCTGCTGCTTAGATATGCTCACCTTTACCGAGAGCCCACTAGGGGTAGAGGCTGGAGTCGTTTGTTTCCTTGGATTTGCTGTTATACTATTGCAATGACC